>WBNM01028621.1:907-63804 GCA_013399055.1 Ramphastos sulfuratus | reverse complement strand
TCCAGGGGAAAACCACCCAGAGTGAACTGATACTGCTTTGGATTGTCCTGAAGAGACTCCCAAAGCATCTTCACAAGATGCAAGTGATTCCAGTCAGAATTAGAGGGGCCTTGAGTCCAACCAGACAGAGAAGAGGAACAGCTGGGTTTATTAGACTGTACAGAACCAAAAGCCTGGCAAGTTGAACCCATGAGTAGAAAGCTTTAGTAGATACAGATGCACAGTGTACTGTGATGTCATCAGACTACAAGGGGTGGAACCCACCTGTGCTTCTGGTCTGACAGGAGGATCCAATAGCCAATAGCCACAGTTTGCTTTCACTTGAAAGGGTGGAAGGAGTCACTGAAATCAATTGCCCAGTGGGTAGAACACAGCCCCCACCATATGGAGTGGTCATGGACTGATCCAGACTGTACTGGAACAGAGTGAAGCTCCAGAGTATCTGCAGCATCTGCAAACAAGCTTTATTTTTAAGCTTGTTGAGTCCTACTATCTGGATACATAAGTTGAGAGCTAAGCAGGACAAAGGCAAAGAACTGCTAGTGAGGGAGAGCTGCCAAGCGCAGCTGTTTGTTCTGCTATGAGTCACTCAAAATAATAAAGTAGCTATGTAGAATAGGAAGGTAGTTAGGTTAAACAAGGATGTAGCACAGCAAAACAGGGTGCCTAACAGTGACCATGTTGAAGGTTTTTATCAGTGTGTGAAACAGCTCGTGAAGAGCTGCCTGTAACCAATCAGGGAATGCATAACATGTGACCAGGCAATCTATCCTGTATAAGCACATGCTGACTTTTGGCAATAAAGGGGCGATCTTGGATGTATCACATGGATATCAGCGGTCATCCCATCTCGTGTCATCCACCCCCCCACACCTAGTGATCCCCGACATCGTGTGATTCCGCCACATCTGGTAATCCCCGACATCAGCTTTCTTTTAAAAGGCTTCCACAAACTTTAAAGACATTTATTCTCTCATAGCTTCACCTCATTCATCTGGAAAGTATTTTTTTTTTTTCAATTGAAAAAAATCACATTTTGGCAATTGACTTTAGTGTAAAAAAGTAAAAAAATGTTGATTTCTGACACTGAACCAATTTCCTGCCCCCTAGAGTCTCTTTCTTATAAAGTCATTATTTTTTTAACACTAGTCAGCAAATTAGCCCATTGAAGGGGACAGATTAAAAGTACATCATTTCTTTTTCAGCTTTCAAAAGTTACACTATATAAATGAAGCTTTATACACGTTCATTATTTTGACAAACAACCGAGTTTCCCAGACTTTAGCTGGCTAGGAGTAAACTGACACAGGCATAAGGCCCATAAAGCTCCAAGTAAAGCATTGGTAGAAGATAGAATCATAGAATCAGCCAGGTTGGAAGAGACCTCCAAGATCATCCAGTCCAACCTATCACTCACCCCTATCCAATCAACTAGACCACAGCACTAAGTGCCTCATCCAGTCTTTTCTTGAAGACCTCCAGGGATGGTGACTCCTCCACCTCCCTGGGCAGCCCATTCCACTGGCAAATTACTCTCTCCATGAAGAGCTTCCTCCAAATATCCAGTTGAGACCTCACCTGGCACAACTTGAGACTGTGTCCCCTTGTTCTGTTGCTGGTTGCCTGGGAGAAGAGACCGACTCTCACCTGGCTACAATCTCCTTTCAGGTAGTTGTAAACAGCAATGAGGTCAACCCTGAGGCTCCTCCTTTCCAGGATGAACAACCCCAGCTCCCTCAGTCTCTCCTCACAGGGCTGTGCTCCAGGCCCCTCACCAGCTTCGTCGCCCTTCTCTGGACACATTCCAGTACCTCAACATCTCTCTTGAATTGAGGGGCCCAGAACTGGACACAGTACTCAAGGTGTGGCCTGACCAGTGCTGAGTACAGGGGAAGAATAACCTCCCTTGTCTTATTTGCCACACTGTTCCTGATACAGGCTAGGATGCCATTGGCTCTCTTGGTCACCTGGGCACGCTACTGGGCTCACGTTCAGCTACTTCCTACCAGCACCCCCAGGTCCCTTTTTGCCTGGCTGCTCTCCAGCCACTCTGTTGCCAGCCTGTAGTGCTGCTTGGGGTTGTCGTGGCCTAAGCATAAAACCCTGCACTTGGCCTTGTTAAATCTCATCCCATTGGCCTCTGCCCACACATCCAACTTGTCTGGGTCCCTCTACAGGGCCCTCCTACCCTCCAACAGATCAATACCAGCTCCTAACTTGGAGTCATCCGCAAACTTACTGATGATGGACTCCATCCCCTGATCCAGATCATCAATACAGATGTTGAACAGGACTGGGCCAAGCACTGATTGCTGGGGGACACCACTAGTGACTGGCTGCCAACTGGATGTGGCAGCATTCACCATCACCCTCTGGGCCCAGTCCTCCAGCCAGTTCTTGACCCATATCAGAGTGAATCTGTCCAAGCCACAAGATGCCAGCTTTGCCAGGAGCCTGTTGTGGCAGACGGTGTCAAAGGCTTTGCTGAAGTCCAGGTAAACTACATCCACAGCCTCCCCCACATTCACCTGGAGAGTAACCTGATCATAAAAGGAAATCAGGTTACTGCACTTACCTTCTAAGAAGATGCTGTAAACAAATCTAACTTACAGGTTTGTTTCATATCTCAGAGAGAAATCTTTGAGCTTTCAAAACAAAGGAACTTATTATGCAAGGAACTCACTCAAGAAGCTTCTTCTGCAATTCATCACTGTCCTGTAAAGTGGGAATTAATGTTGAAACACATCCAATTCTTAGATATTGATAGAACATAACAGAAATCTTTCCTTCATGCTTGAGTTTCTGATAAACATGAAAAGCATCTTCATTTAATTTACAGAATAACATAGAAATATTACTAATAGCTTGAAGTACATTTAACAGTTTGAGATGTTCCAGTTCTACAGTTTAAATCAATCCTCAGTTATTTATGTATTTCATCACTCAGTTACAGTAGATGACTAACCACAGCAATTGCAAGATTGTTACAAAACTATAAATCCTTTGGAATGCTACACAGAAGGGGTCCTCAACAGGACACTGATTATTTCCCAAACAAAAGAAATACTGCTACTTGCAATACCTAAGTGCATAAACTAAGTCACACAGTACACAGGTATATTGGAATTCCATGACATTACTCAAAAAACATCAGATTTTTGTGTACCAAAAGGCCACAAATACAAAACAGGGCTAAATGCAGAACTTGAACCCTGAGTGTCTGAACTAGTCAGAAAGAATCTCTTAATATGCATTACGTGTCCTATGATACAAAGGGTTCACACAATACAGCATCTCTGCATTTCTTCACAACATTGTTTACAAGCATAAGTCAGTTCTTTCTTTCTACTTCCAAGTTTAATTTTATCAGTTTTTTACCATGGAGTATTTAAGACCAGGATATTTCTGTTTATTTTCCTACATACTGACATTAAAGAAGGTGACAATATAATCAGCCCCAGGCAACTCTATCACCATCCACAGTAGACAGGTCATTTTCCTTTTTATCAAAGAGGAGACTAGGTCATCACATTTTAGTACATGTTGACAACACTGCTAGTAAAAGAAGATAAGAATTCACTGCCCTTAAGGTGCCTTAACCTCTATTTTACCTAATACAGATATTTCAAAGCTTATTTCAAAGCTATTGCATTAAAGTCAGAAGACAGACAGATTTGTACCCTGAAAGAATGCACTACAAAGGTCTCAACCTTTGTGACAAGCTGCTATTTGTATGGCAGAGAGTATAGGTGACAACAAAGCACCTTCCCTAAGGTATCTACTCCTCTTACTTTGGTTAATAGGATTTATTGTTCTCCTGTAACACCACAGAGAATCATGGATGTTTAATCTTTAGGGCACATATGCAGTATTTGAACACTTCTGGAAGTTAAATTAGAAAATGCTTGTACACAACCTACCATCCTGAGAAGAGCTTCAGAAGTTTCTTAGCTTGATTACCACATTTTGCTTTCAGTCAGGATACTCTTAATTCAGAACATGAAACAAAACAATGACACTTAGCTGTTCATCTTTAATCAAGTGCTCAAGTATTTGACTCTAACATCTGCAAAATGCATGCTTATAGTAATGGGAAAACACACCACTTCCTTATTGTTAATGCTTAAACATCTGCACACAACAACTTATTTTTTATTGCATTTTATGCCAAGAAACTGGTTTCTCCATATGCTTTTAAAATTAGTGATAAGTTAAAAAGATCTGGAGAGCAAGAGTAAGAACATCAATGCAAACTGCTTTGTTACTACACAGACCACACAGCATTCACAAAAGAACTTTCTACTTGGAAAAATACAAAGCCATGAACACACTTGCAATAAATTGCATGATGATGCTCAGTTTCTTCTGCATTTAAGTGTAAAATGTTACTTTTTATAAAGGGCAAAAAAGCAGCCTCTGTTTAGAGATGAACAGGTATTCCATATTTTAAATAACAGATTTGTGCTTGAAGGTTCTAAACATTTTTCCCCATGGAGCACAACTACAAGCAGTGTTACGAAGTCCCACTAGAAATTAAATCTTCATTTCCACAGTAAGAGGAAGAGTAATGTCCTTCTAAAATGGAAAGTAACATTCCTTTATTCTGATAATAGTCTGGTCAATTTTAATTGTTTCAGATTTTTTTTTCTCTCTCTCCAAAGTGTGGAGGCCAAGAAAGTAGTTTTGAGTTCAGAGTTCATTTCAACAATAACAATGTCTTATTTGTATACTTAAATGCATTTAAGATTGAGTATTTATATATATACACTTTCAAAATTCCATCTTCCTTCAACAAACTAGCGTAGGCATGTGTTACTCAAGACGATGGAGACAAATCAGAACTTAGTAACAGCATCTTTGTGATCAGAACAGTATTCACAAGATGATGATTTTAACAAGAGACCACATTATTTGCCAAAGAATTTTATGTATTTATGACACGCACATATATGTATACAAACAGACATCTAAACACATGCATAACATACTCCATTTCAGACTAGGCACAGATTAATGCGTTGGCAATAGCTGAAGTCAGAGAGCTAGACTGTTATTAAGCAGCAACAGCATTTAAGGTTAAGAGCAAGAAGAGTAAAGACTAAGAGATCTCTGTAACAGAATCTAATTTTTTTAGATCAGATGCACCAAACTGAGGTCTTTTGCAAATGACACTGCAAGCAGAAAACACAAAATCTTGGTTTGGAAAATGTACAAAGGGAAAAAATATTATGCAAATACTTTAAATATGTGAAAACACTTTTTGTTTCTAGGCAATCTAGCCACTAACCACTCTCTATGATTTGATTGTTTTTACTAAATTAGCATGAATATTTTTTGAAACTATGGGAAAAAAGTTATACCAGTTACCAAAAGCATAAAAATAGTATTCTCTTCATAGTCATTACGAACAATCCATAGCGAATCTCCCTTTTTTTGATGTTGATATTTACATCTTGTGATGTCATTTTGATGAACCATTTCAATATAAAGGAACTAGGATATTTTGACTGAAGAAAACAGACATGTTTGAAAGGCGATAAAATAAGCTGCAGTTACAGATGGCTTTTGCCCAAGTTAATGTTACACTACAGAAGAATATGACTATTCAAACATAATAAAATCCCAAGTATTTGCTAATCCTGATAGTTTGCATAAGTGACTTACCTACACAACAAGCTTACGTTCCTAATTAACTCAGGGGTACAATTCCCATTTGTTAAATTAAGCATGATGTTAAGCCATAAGAGTCCTTGTCATTCATTATCAGAAGGTAATACTAAATAGTTCCAACATCAAGCATTTAGTACTTAGTGACTTTCAGCCTTACTGACTCTTCATATTGAATTTTGATGCTCTTTTATGCACTGTATTCTTTTCTTGAGAAAAATGACCACTTTACATTTCCTTACGTTTCTTGTTTTTTTAATGATAAATTCTAACCTCCTCAAATCTTTCAAGAAAGAAAAAAAGTACCTGAAATAAACAACAGTTCAGTCACTTTAAGTTCACACAACTGCTTTACAAATCACACAGGCTGACCTCCTTCTATAATATTACATTACAGCAAGATCCAAAATAACATTCCAGTTTGACAGCTAACCTCAGGCACCGCTGGTCTAGTGTCTTGCTGCTTACACTGCCGGCTGAAAAGCTGATAGGATACGCAAGACAAGCTGAGAGTTTAACTGGCAGAGCTGTTCAAATCTAAATTGTGCTATTTGAGACTCAGACCACAGGAGACAACAATTCAGTTTTTACCATGGCAGCAGATTCAACCTCTTGGCCCTGTGAAAGTCATATGAATACATTTAGCACACACACCAAAAAAATATCTCCCTATATTATGACCAAAGACTTATTCAACACATTTTTTATGCACATTTGATCATTCTGTTGACAGTCTTGGAAGTTAACTAATATGGACTGCTGCACATAGGTTTCAAACCTTGATGGAACCCAATGGCAGGCTACTCTTGACAGTCAAATAATGACAAGCACGTTGCAGGCCAATGCCCGTCATTCATGAACATCTTGGCCTGCTCCAACCGTTGCGCAGCAACTAAGTGGACGGTCAAAGGTTAAGTTCGAAGACGACAGCAATGAAGGGCAACTGTCATGCACCACTGAATACTGTGAGGCAGCAAGGAGTGGTTGTCTTCTGAAGAACATGCAAAATGTTCTCATTCTGTCCAGGCAGACACACATTTGAAGGTCCTAAATGAGACCACTGCCAATTCACGAAGAGCCAAACTGACAGCATGCCATTCAAACTGTCTCTCTCAAATTTGACTTTTTTCTCATTTTTTATTTCAAATCACAAATGCATGCAAAGTATAATGTTAAACACAACTCCCAGCAGCTGTTTTAAGCAAGTCAAATGTGGCAGGGCAGGAAGTATGAGGGGGAAAGACATCCAAACTTCCCCCCCCCTTAATATTTAAGAAAGTTCAAATATTTCACAAGAAATTATTTTATTGAAATGGCATGCATTTGTTTCTAAGATTACACCTGTTGTAGCCCTTTTTCTAAATACTCAGGTTTCTTGCAGAATTAAAAAGCAGAGACTAACACCTTAGAATTAGAGCTAATAAAAATCAACTGAAATTTAAATTCTGTATTTGTATATTAATACTGCAATAAGAGCATACATTTCAAAGCATGCAAAAAACCCAAAACTTTACATCAGGCTAAATAGCCTAAACATTTCTGTTATAAATGGTACAATAACAGTACTTTCTATTTGTTTAAAAGCACTATTCTGTGTGAATTCATGGTTTGAACAGCATGATTAACAATGAAATTGCATTATTTTGCATAAAACATATACATCTTACTTTTAACCTATTGCCTATTGGGTTTTTTTGCTTACACACTTAAATTATATTATCATATTCACGTTTGCCTCTATTAACATATAAAAGACTTCAGGAAAAATGGAAATACTTTTTTTTATTGGATAAACAGAGATGCCACTCATCTTTCATATGAAAGAATGCCTGACACAAAATTTCATCAAGCTGACAAAGGATCACATGGGTTAGCTCTTCATGCCCTTTTCATGAACAGTCCACTTCTCCTGCATTTACAGGGCCAAATATTGCCCTTTAACAAAAGAGATGAACATGCAAAGTGCTTGTTTCTTTTTGCTGGGTCACCGATATCATCCCACATGTGACATTACTGCTTTGTACCAATTTCTGTCAGCATTCCAACACATTAAATGCCCTATTCACAAACTGCGCTCTGCAAACTAAAGAGAAAATGAATTATCATTATTTATGAGGAATAAGTTTGGATCATGAAGCATAAAACCATTTGTCTGTCACATACACAGAGACACACACCACACAAACTCTTTAAGGCAGAGACTACATCCATATGCCCCATCGCACAAATCATACTATTAACATGTTATGATTTCAAACAACCAACATACTGTCCTGGTCACAAAGAATGCTTTCAGGAAGCCAGAAGCATAAAGTCATAACTCAGCTTATTCTGGACTGCACAACAACTTTCAAAGCTTTTCTACATAGGTGAGAGTGTCCTATCTGTAGCATAAATTAGATGTCTGGGGAAAGCTCATTGTCTATGTTTAACCTGTATCTAGGGCTAAGCTATAGCAGTCACTTTATTACTCAATGACCCCTCCCCAGGCAGTAAGCAGGAATCAGGTAAAGGAAAGGAGACTCACGGGTTGAAATGAATATAGGTTTAATGAAACAACAAAACTAATCTTAGTAGTAATGATGGTACAAAGTATACAAACTATACACAGCCCTATGAATGTACAGTGGTCACCATAAACAGGAAAACAGTCTTCAAAATCAGAATAGTAATCAAGACCCCTCTAGGGATGGGAAGAAGCACGTGGATAAAGAAGACAAGGAGCACCAGTCCTTAGCAAACTTCCCACTTCCTAACGAGCATGCCATTTATCATCTGGGATACACCTGCAGCCAGCTCAGGGCAGCTGCCCTGGCTGACTCCAAGCAGCTAATTGGCCTAGAATTCTGCCCCAGCAAAACCAGGACAGTTTGACAAATGCTTATATTAAACATGATTATAAATTTCTATCTACACTCTGATGCTACGTAAGTTTTCCAACCCAGAAAGATAGTCACTTCACTGTTTATATGCACTGCTTCGGATGCAGAGCTCAAGTAACTTTCTCTTATCTATTTTCTTTGGATAAAGCAATTGGTTCGGTTTTCACTCTGCAGTTAGATATACACATATGCACCACAGTGTGCTGTTCAGTATTTTACCATCTGCAGTTGTTTGCCATCAGGATTTATATACTAGACAATGGAATTATTTCCTTTAAGCACAAGGCCATCATTACCTGCTGCAGTGACATCAGCTAAGTCAGAAGTAGATGTTGAAGAAAGCCACAAGACAAATAAAGCCAAATACAAATTGTTTCCAGATCTGCAAGCTGTTGCTTAATTGGCACAAATCTATTTGCTTTTACACAATCTTCAGCCAGTCCTTTCCCATACAGGTGGAGGTTTCAAGAGGACTACTGCTTTCAGAGAATCAGATTTTTAAAAGCTTCTTACTCGGCTCAAGCACAGATTCAATGTCAACAAGATTGGGATTCTTAAGTCTTTTAAATGCTTCTGAAAATCCTATCTATTGCAATTTAGACATTTAAAAAAACCCAACTATTAAATACATGTTTGAGCACAAATTTTGCCAGTTAGAAGTACATATAAGGTGTCTGATGCCAGACAGCAGTAACAACATTCTCCAGACCCAAAGTTTCTTAAACTACTTGTTTACACTTTGGTGATGAAAATCTTCTCTGATCTTTACATCCTTTTTAGCTTCCCCTAAAAGCAGATACTGTTTAACATTTGTGATCTTTCAGTTGCAAGATCCAGCCATGAAAGTTTTGTATGATAACAGAAGTGGGAGGTTTAAGTAAAGTCTTTTGCCATTATAGACTGAAGGCTCTCCAGTGCATTACAGGTAGAAGTTTCAGTTATTTTAGTATCTGTACAGAAATAAGCCAAGTAGACTCTAAATTTACTGTTATGGGATGTTTGATTTCAAAATCATTTTAAACCTTAGAATAGAATCAGCACTGTATTTTAATCAAGTACCTTTTCAAGTATGCACTGCATGAAGTACCAGTTGCCTGAGGGTTATGAAATAATACTAAAAACTTTATAATCACTCATTGATTTAATTTTGAGCATAGTATATCATTTGAATCCAATGGGAACATAAAGAGCTATTTGTGAGGTCAACCACAGTACAGACAGAGGCTGACGTGATATCGATGGCAAGGTGGAAAGAAATTGCCAAATACAGCAGATCGATACCTCGTTTCACTGTTACAGCCTTCTAGAGACATAAAATATATATCTTTACAGCTACGAAAATAATAATAATGAAAGTGGGAGATAAATGCTTCCCTCAAGGTAAACTATTTGATTAGCTGAGGGCAAAGGTGACAACAGCAGTTACACTAAAGTAACTTTACAGTCTTAAATAAAAACGGTGAGATGAGCAGCAGATAAAAGAGCAAAATGAAACTGAACAAGTTCTAGGAGATAAAGATGTAATTCTACTAGAAAGTAGCGTAGCATGTGCACAGAGGCAAGAAACCTGGCAGTTCTAAGCAAGGCAGAGCAAAATTTCCTCCCACAATGACTAAACCCAAAATGTTTTGAAATTTCAACACTATCATTTTCGATCCAGAATACTTCAAAGACACGTTTAATATAACCCATACTTCAAATGCCAACAAATATTCACAGCCAACTTTTGCACTTCACTAGTGACCCTAAAGTCACTATAGTGCTTTTTAGTCTCAACTGAAAAGGATCACCTGATATTTTGGATGCTGTTGGTCATTAAAGCCTAATTAAATAATTTTAAAATTTGATGAATTCTTAAAAGCATGAGATCAAATCCTGATTTAGGCCAAAGGCTGCAGAAGTTTGATCACCAATTCCACTGGGAACAGAAACTTCAGGCATTCACTTTGCCCTGCTTAGTTCTCACTAACCTTGGTCTAATGAAAACTGAATCCTATGTGTCATAAAAGCGAAAAGTATCATAATTATGTATTGAGTGTTTTCCAAATTAAATGTGAAAGTATGCCCAGTACTGCACCTCCAGCAGGAACATTCCACTGTGTGGAAAAAAATGCCAGTTTCCATCCAAAACTTTTAAGTTCAGAATCAGAAGACAAGAGAGTCTGGGTGACCTACACCTGACACTACATAGCTTTCTGAACCTCTAATTAGTAGCTTTCTGAAACTCTAATCACCTGCTAACATCTTTCAAAATATTTCTCTTCAGAAAGATGTTTATTCAAGCACAAGTAGTTCACTCCACATGAACTTTTTACAGAAAAGAGCTTTCTGAAACTTAATGTACTTTCATTTTCTTTGCCTCTGTGTCACTGATTGAGAACATACTCATGTTTATATTTTGTAGCATATCTTTCTGCTGAAGAAAGGGAACTCCAAATCACCATATCACACAAGATGCTCCAACATACACACATCTATCTAATTTGCTGTCTTGAAAACCATGAAGAGACTGTTCAATTAAGCAAATAACATATGGTCTGTTCACACTTTTTATTAGAAAGGGGGGAAAACATACTTCAGTGTTTTGAGGCAGACAAGGAATCAAAATCCCTGCAAAGGTATTACTAATGAAATTCCTTTGACGAAATGCAAATTGCCTCCAAATGATACAAACTGAATCAGTGCAATTTAAAAAAAAGGAAGCAAGCAAGCAGAGGAGCTTGGTTTTGCCAGAGCAAAAAAATCAAATTAACACTACAACAAAAATATCCTGAAGTACTTGGAACATCACCAGATTCTTTAAAATAAGACACAAATTCTGCACCTTGTCCCTCTTCCAGGACACCACTTGCCCCCCACACTACAAACTGGCAAGATAGTAATGGCTGTCATATAGTGGGGGCACATATGAATAAATCTAATTAAAGGTCAGAGTTAATGGAACCATTTCATGCAGCCATGTCCTGCAAGGCGTAAGCATAACAGCTATTACACTAGTGGCATGCAACCAAGCCAAAGTTTCAGTTGGCTAGATCTGGGCTACGCAAGTAACAGATATGAGCTTAAAATTGTAACATACAGGACTATGAAAAAAAACAAAACAAACGAGGCAGAGGGAGGAAAGAAACAAAAAAAAAAAAGGGGGGGGGGGTACGACGATGGGACAGATAAAAGAAGCATTCCTGAAAAAACATATTCAGATATGGAATATGCACAGCTCCCATACACATATCACATTGTGGATTCATTAGGATCAAAGTAAACTAAAGACCCTTTGGGACCCTGGCATTGCACCTCTACATTACTCTCATACACAACAGCCTGGCAGGCCACAATCAACCATAAGTGAATTAGTGTTTTCTGTATCCATGCTCATCACATTCTAGCTCCAAGATCTTACAAGATTCTAATATGCGAGCACAGATCTCTTCTTATTTACAGCAAAACCAAGAGATTGAATGTAAAACAACATGTTTAATAAATCTGCAGAGCCTGAAGTGCCAATATAATTCAGAGCAGCAAGATAGACACGCACTTCTTAATTAAGTGGGTGATGTTCTAGTTAAAACAAAAAGACAACCTTGGGCCATAGCGAAGATTAAGTACGCGCTCTTGCAAAGGAAGCTCCTGCTATTATCACTATTAAGGCTTTAAATCACAAAAAATAAACCATCTAATAGTCTGTATTCAATAGTAAGTAGAAAGTCAGGACACAGACTGATTTGGATTAACACATTTTCAGTTATAACAAGTAATTTTACAGAGGATTAGTATCTTGATGGTCTGATCAATACCAGGCACTGCTGCTATTACAGATGAAGAGAACATTACCCCTCCAGTAATAAAGTGTGTATGTCTTGGTTCTCCTTCATTTGCTGAGTCCATTACTGTAATGGTTCCAGCAGTAGCAGCTGAGGCAATTTAAGCAGCAGGAGTGTGATTAATATAAAAGCAAGGAACATTTGCCACTCATTCTTTCTTGTATTTTATTCTGCATATGCAAGGCTTCTACCTGACTATTTCCAATATACAAATTATGTATTATTTGACTATCAACACTATTTCTTAATTATGGTCTCATTAACAACAGAAAGGGCCAATAATGTGATTACCACAAAAATTGCTACTGGTGTATTGTCTGCTGATTCTGCTAAAACCTGCACACCATCTACCTAAACAGAAATATGACATGACAAGAACCTTATTTAACTGCATCTAAGTTGTTTCATTAACTTTCATTTTCCCAAATACAGCTTCTAAAAGAATCTATTCAAGCTGTCAATTAGAAAATGTTGTATACTTTTATTTTAAGAGGAAGAACAATGACAGTAAACACATTAACATAATATTTGAACAAACTGTAAGACAGTGTTAAAGTTTATCATTTATTGCATGATATGGGTGACATTCCTCAGCATTAGCCTGAAAATCATTCCCCTGTTCTTAAGTACTATGAGAATACTTGCCTATTTTTCCTTATGAATATGTTGAAGCAATCTATTTTATCTCATAAATATACTTATTTTGAGACAGCAAAACCAAGAATGATGCAGGAAATGCTTTCATTGAAATCTCATCCACAGTGTATATTCCCTTTTTCCCCTCACAAAATTCATGCAAAGCTTCGTTAAAGCTTTACATTTCCTTGCCACTTTGTCTACTAAGTCTGACAAATATGAAACTGCACCATGAGTATCTCTGTAAAAGCCCTTATGAATATTCAGATATGTGCATATTGATGCTTTTATTATTTGTATAGCAATAACTTTATTGGATTGGGGTCCCAGCTGTGCTGGGAGCTGTATGAACAGAACAGCAGTGTCTGTGGGATACATTCTCTGTAGTCAGTTCTAGTTTCACAGTAATGAGAATTATCATAAACAGGTATATAAGGTAATTGTCAACTGATCTTAGCAGTCTGTTCCAAAGACCCACCAATGCAATTCTTTCCAAGTAAAAGTAATACTCCAGACTAGCCAAGTATCTTATCTTTCACGTGGTAATGACAGAGTCTTAATATGCAGAGTGGCAAGAGAAGCATATAGAGGCAGTTACTAGAACTTGGCATCTGTCACACTGAAATTAACTTAAAAAAAATCAAGTCTTGAGAACATTAAAATTTTTTAAATAACCTGTGACTATTAATCAAGATAATGAACAGGCTAAAAGCAAAAGAGCTTCCTTTCCAAGTGCAAAAGGAGAAAATACTTTAAGCAGACTACCAAATAAGAGGTTTATATTTCATTTTAATATGCGGAATCTTTCTTTAACTAGCAGGAAGAAAAAAAAAAAAAAGGTTTACTGAAAGCTGACCAAAACTCTGACCAACAGTGCAAAGAAATCAGAATCAAAGTAGCTATAAATTGTACTCATTAAAACTGAATTCTAAGTTAAACAAAACACATCCCCAACAGACCATTTCATTAAAGTGCATTTACTGCCAGTGAGAGAAATAGCTACTCCAACAGCTCTAGTTCTATGCACAGAAGTAGTATTTGCTATCAGGAGGACCAGAGAAGCTGGACAGCGTACAACACCTCTGAAGATTTCTTTAGAAACTTCAAAACAATCACGCTTTGCTGTCCACTTAAGACTCAGAATCATATTCCACAGGAGACTAGCATCCTGAACATGACGTTTTAGGACACCTGAGTAGTCCTGGGAAGAAAGTATGAAAAAAAAGTTGAGAAACAGAAGCCAGAAGCTGAATTTGCATCCTTCTGCTCTTGGGCTTGGAACACCAAATACTAGCATAAACAATTTCATTTCTGCTATGCACTCAATTCAACTCCATCTAACCAAGTGATGCACTGCACTGCACTCTACAGAATTTCCACCGCACATACTTGGAACAGAAACATTCTTCTTTAACAGCGTAAATCAAAACTTGCTATACACATAAAAATAGAGAGAACAGTTTATCACATATAAAAAATGTACTGCATAATTGCAAAGCAACAGCCAGTCCCAGGCTTCTGATAAATAGCATTTAGCCATACACGATTACAGCAAAACAAGAACTTTTATTCAGGATTTAATTCTCCAGAACAGAGACAGTGCCAGGAGATACATAATCTAAACCAGCTCCTTTATCCAACCACTTCCCTCTCATTAGTAGGCCTCATAAATCTTACTTTCCAGAAGAGGTTGGGTTAACCTTGCCAATATTTGGTTTGCTATGACATATTTTGATCAGGACCTAAATGGAAGCATTGGCAGAACTACTACAATAAACACACAGTTCCTTTGCTTCCAGTATTTCTTAGATGAACAACACAAGTGAGCCATAGTTAAACTTACAGTCTGAAGGGTGAATTTACATAATGCAGAACCCAGAGAGTACATTTGTTATTCCATTGTATAAAACAATACCAGTATGAGGATGCTGCTGTCAAAAGAAAGCATATGCTTCTCAAAGACTGGAATAGACTCCTCAAGGAAGTTGCCGAATCCCCATCCCTGGAGGTGTTAAAAGACACAGAGATGTGGTGCTGAGAGACATGGTTCAGCACCAGACTTATTAAATAGTGGTTGGACTCGCTGATCTTAAAAGATCTTTTCCCATCAAAACTATTTTATGATTGTTCTATAACCCATCCTCTTCCCACTGTTGCCTTCCTCCTTTCATTTCACTGTCAGTACACTCAAAGCTAATCTCAAGCACTACCCAACTTACATCCTCCTCCTAAGGTACCCTATAAGCATCCACACCTTCAGATTCTCTAAAAGGACCCCTTCTTAGTTTTCATCTTTCTCTGTATATAACACTTAAGTATACTTTACATATAACACTATAACATCTAGAAGTGTCTAAAGAAGTTCTCTTTTACTCCAGCTTCGGTTTTTAATACACACTGCTCCACTGATACCTCCTCAAGTACCTTGCTGTTTCTACACAACGTAGTTCCCTCCTACTTCCTCACACATGTTCTTGAATTATTATCTTATCAATACCAATATTCTCCTAATGCAAATGGCTACCAAAAATGTTTGAGATACATTACAAAGCCTAAAGCCCTTGGATAGATAGCATAAATATATAGGAAGAAAAAAAAATTGGTTTGAGTTCCCTTCTGCAACATAATTGCATTGGATTGGACAGAACAGCTTACACCTGCATGCGTTTTTACTAATATAGGAAGGGTAGAACACAAAGGAAACTGACATTACTGTCTTGCAGTAATGAGGGATAGCAGCAACACTAATTACATAATGACCAGGTTGTCCTTAAAGAGTTGTTAAGAATATTATTACAGTGAACGTGCTGTAAAGTTAGTTTTCTAATGAACTAGTTGCAAACTTAGACCTTTTCCCTGCCCCTACAGAGTAATAACTTTTAATGTTAAATAGTCAATTAAAAGCAATACCAGAATCTTCTGTATACAAAGACAGGTGAAAAGTATTACTATCTTGGAAAGCTTTTTTCTAAATTTGTAATAGGGTTTTCCTTTAACACTACTAAAATGAGCACTATGCTTTCAAACAAGTAACTTTCCCCTTCTCTGTACTACTGTTTTGTAAATAAAACCAGCCAAAGTACAACAGCAATCAAGAGTTATAATCAAATATTGTACAATGTAGTAGAAACCTGGCCTTCAAAGGCACCTGAAGCAACAAAACATTCACCAATGCCCATTGCTTTAATAAACAGGGCAATGACAACTTCAATGCAAGCATGTAACAGAACTGCATCTAAACATATGATTAGGAGAAGGCGTAAACTTAGGATGGCATAAGAGACTTGAAAACGTTTATTTTGGTTAGGCTTGGTGTAGAGTAAGAGAACTTCCACATTTGAAAATGCAAGCACAGTAACATAACGCATCATCTCACTGAGTTTTTGACAAAGCCATACATATTGACCTGTGCAATTTTTGTCACATAAAACAGCAGAATTGCCCTTTAAAGTATCTTGCCCAGAAGGTAACAATCTTTACTACTAGGTGCTACTGAAGCTGCATTAGATTCCACTCATTAAGGGAAGAGTGGCACAGAAAATTTCCAAGTTAGTTAGAGCAGCAGCCTGGCCCCAAGCCGACAGACTGCCTTCGGCCACGCCAGCTCTCGGGCACTGACCCCCTCACCCCTCTAGTAGGCTCTTTCCCCCGGTACCGGGAACTAATGCACACCCGGAGCACGCTTAGCGAAGCGACTGCACAGCCGCGAGGAGGGGCTACAGGCCCGGGCCATGCCTTGCATGGCTCCGGCGTCAAGTACAGCTGCCTCGGCCCTTGAATGCTGCTGTGGAGGCTCGGGGAGGCTGCCACGGTCGCCTGTGGGCGCAGCGGCGGTCCCCCAGGCAGGGCAGGAAGGCAGCGGCCGGCAGCCCCCCGCTCGGTACCCACAGCGCGGAGCTCGGTTCTTGGGCTTCCCTTTCATAATAAACTTAGCGGCGCCCTCGGAGCCCTCGCAGCCCGAGTTCCCGTTCCAGAATAGGTGCAGCCGGCGCCCGCCCGGAATCTCTCTGCCCTGTGCAGCCCCAAAAGCCACGTAAGAAAGAAGGCTCGCCATAGGTACGCTTCTCAGGGCTGAGGGGGCACAGGAAGCAAAAAGAAGGTACCTTCAGTTCTTTCTCCTGCTCCCCTGTTCGCCTCTTCATGGTGCCGCCTTGCTCAGCCGCCTAGCTTGCAGCGGCGCGCACCGGGACCCGTCCTGCCCCGCTACTCCGAGCAGCTCCCGCCAGCAGCAGCCGGATGCCGGCTCCAGGGTGACTACAGTTCCCGATACGCACTGCGGCACCACGACGAAAGCAAGTACCGAAACCCACCTTTAGTCCGGCACGTAAATGGGAGGCGGCGCCAAGGCCTACCTGGAACTACAGCTCCCAGAGGGCAGCGGGGCTAACAGACCCCGGAAGTGGAAGTGTTTGTGTAGCAACGGAGGCAGTTGCTAGTGGAGTGCTGAAAGGAGCCATAGTTCTGGCAGGGAGCTGTGAGTACAAGCGAAAGATTTTCCTCCTCTGGGGCATGGCGGGGGTAGGGCAGCGGCCCTGGAGCTCCTCAGGGGGGCTGCGGTGCCGAAGCAGGGGTGTCCCAAGCCCTGGAAAATGGAACCCGAGGCCGTCGGGGTTGATGTTCTGCTGCGCTGCGGGGAGCCCGGTGCACCTGAAGCGCATGTTTCAGACCTCTGTGGCTGCCTTGCTCGCAACTTAGAGCCCCTGGGAAAGGCAGGATACACGCTTCACCCAGTATTTTAAAAGTATCTCTGAAGCTCTCCTCAGTTACGGTTTATCTTATGTGTGTAAAAAGGCCGTCGGGCGCAGTCGGGAGTTGTATTCCTGTGCCCGAGGGCGGGAGGAAACGGGAGACGTTGGCGTGCCTTCAGGAGACAAGCGCGACCAGCCTTCCCCTCCCTGCCAACTCCAGTCGTGTCAGTTATTGTCAGAACTGATGGAGCTGAAGAAAAATTTGGAAAGCACTTTAAAAATATGTTGAAGACAAGACACGGCTGGTTTGATTTTTCTGTGTTGCATTAGGATTTACAGGTCTGAGATGTTTCTTTCCTCAGACTGCAGCAAAATGTTGTAATCTTGCTTCCTAGTATCTTCCATATATATATATATATATATATGTGTGTGTGTGTGTATATATGTATGTTTTTGTTTGGGTTTTGTTTTGTTTTGTTTTTCCTTGCTAAAACTCATGACAATGCAACAGATGATGTTTGAAAGATAGTATATGTGTGTGTGTGCCTACCAAGTAACAAATGAGGTTATTTTAGATGACAAACACAGTAGAATGCAAACAGTTATCTTTAACTGTCAAAGGAGGAAGAATGTAAGCTGGAAATAGTTTGTGATAGGCTAAGATAAGTGGGTGGCCCACCTCTCCCCTTCCTTTTTTTTTTCTTTTTTTTTCTCTTGCCTCGACCAAAGAAGAGAGGTTAGATTTTGTGAGAGAAGCATCATCTTGGCCATGGCCAGGACTTACAGAATTCTGAATCCGTGTTGAAACGAATGTTGTAATTTTTCATATTTCACTAGAAACTGCTCCTTTTTGCCCCACTGGCTGAGAACCTTTGGAAATTTAAGTAATCCCTTCTCAGATTTGCCTACATTTGAATGATGTTGGGAGAACAGTATGCTTCTGTGAGTTATATAACAAATTGGACCTAAAGCATGAGCTTTGATACTTTAAGAATTCATGCTCATTACTCTCTGGTCTTACATAATACTGCAAACTTGTATGCATTTTTTTGGCAGTAATTTGTTAGATATATGTGTTGATAGCACCACTTTTGCTAGTGCAATGTATAAGAAAATAAGTTTCTTTAACTTCAGTAGCTATATCTATTTTTTTTTGTTAGACCAAAGTTGAAATTCTTACAGGTTAATCACAGAAACATGGCACATTTTCCCCTCTTTGTATGTGAACTTCTTTTTTTCTTATTTTTTTAGGAAAAAGAAGTGTGGAAGTGACTCTGGGGTCACCTTTCTTGGAAATTAAAACAATTTTAAATTGTGGAGGTCTAGCATGATGTGTGGATCTGTCTGGATGCAAATATAAATTTATGTCTCTTTTGATTTATTATGCTTTATTTTAGGAAGTGCTGGTCTCTTAAGCACAGTCACTTTTGTAGCAGTGTTGCTGTGTCAAATTAATCACTTTGGAAATGCTTTTCAAAGTAGTGATATGGAACTGTATGGACAAATCTTGTGATTTTATAAATAATGCTCAAACTGTTGACTACAGGGAAAGTAATTTTGTTTCAGTGTTTGTAATTGACACTGATGTAATATTTGAAGAGTAACTGTAACATATGTAACACACGATTTGCTGTTTGAAGTGTCTTCTCTCAGAAAAGATGTTTAAATAATGGTTGCTAGTGCTATTGAAGTCATAGATGGCTCTTATGTTACTAATGGGGGAAATAAATTGCCAAACCTTGTTCTAAATCTGTGATGGCATTTTTCCTCCCTAAACCCATGAGGCAGGTTAATAAATTATTTGTCATAAAAGCAGTTAATTTGTTTTATTCTTTCATGTCCTTTGCTCTGCTCAGGACAGAAAACAAAACTGAATATTTAATTTCTGTCATTTTGTAATGAAAATGAAGCAACTAATTCTTAATTTTACTTTTGAAATTTTCATCTTTCTAAGTTTTGGGGATTTCAGTTTTGCAGCAGCTCTGTTTTGTCACCTGTCTTAAAATCATGTCATATTGCCAGTAGAAATTGGGATTTCAGTACAGCTCTGTTATGTTAATTTGCTTACAACTTAAATATTTCTCTGGTTTTGGTAATGGATTGCTATTGGCAAGGGCTTATTTGTTTGTGTGAGGGACAAGCATGTGCAGTTTTGTCTTTGTTTTTTAAATGAATTATTTTCTTTTATGCTGAAAATAGCAGGTAGATACCCATAGCAAGTGGCAAATAGTGAAAAACTGTGCTGATAAAATACTTGTTTAGCTCTTGACCTCTGAGAAATTTGCCAAGAAAACATTGTCATTTTTAATTTATGAAGACATGTACACTCTAGACATGTATCATAGCATCTTCTTCTAGCTACCATCATAACCAAATTTGGATTGATCATACAGAAGTAAAGGTTTCTGTTTCAATTTAACAAAGCTCAGAACAATCTTGAGAGATTTGTGTGAACAACACAAAAAGAGCTGAGAACACTGAGGAGCTGTTATGGAGGGGTAATTAATTGATGCGAGGTATGATTTTTCAAAGATTAATATTGTTTATTAATATTCAGAACTCTCGCCACCCTGACCACTAATTTTAATAATAATTGGTTCTTTGCACAGTCATGGAAACTTTATACAGATAATAATGCTTGATCTAGAAATAACTAGCAAATATATATATCATTAACTGAACTAGATTCAACTGGAAGAGAAGGTTCCTGCAGTCAGTATACTGCTTGCAGTCAGTATACTGCTTGTCCACTAGATGGACTCAAGGAGCTCCTTTCTGCTTATGGCAGAAGGCAATGGTGAATTACAAGAGGCTTTAAGTATTTACTCAGAAATATTAATCTTCCAACTTGCAGGGCTAGCTACAGCTTCAGACAGTATCCAAATGCTTTCAGGGAATTCTGTCTTGACAGCCACTGAGACTTCTGATTCTTCCCAGGAGGCTGGGAGTCTAGCATAGTCTCTGACCTGATTCCTCTTGACTCCTCTGGATGATCTATGTATCTCCAGGATTTCCTGTCTTGGCAGGAGACTTCCAGATGTAGGCAGGATGTCTTGCAATGTGCAGTGTTGGCATGGATGTCCTGCTGACTATGCAGACCTATAGTGTGGATGCACTTAGAGCCTATTCCTGGTAAACTCGAGGCAGTGGAGTTTCCAGGCAGTTCAGGATACATTAGGGCAGCAGGCAGTAACAAGCAAGCATGAATACAATGGCAGAACACATTGTTACCTGTTCATCTCCTTTTTAATCAATACAGCCCGAGACTAATGGGCCTTTGGACACAGAATAGCCAATCAGAATGGCAGTTAGCCAAGCTTAACCATATTAGGTGAAACCATAGGCTTGCTTTACCGTTTTTAGGGCAGAACACAGGCCTTGCACAAGGCAGGCACAAGCTAACCGTGTGTACCTTGTTTACCACAAGATGCAAAACATGTCTGGGCGAGCCAGAGTCCTTCAACTCAGTGGCTCCAGGTTCTTTGTCCTCTGTCTCGTGGTTGCTTCTCCCCAAAACAAAAGGAGGGAGAGCAGAAAAACATGTCTGGGGAAGCCAGGACATGCATAAGCCTATTTTGGCCTGTTTAGGCCTACCACAACAGGAGCTGGATTCCAGTTGATACCTATCTGTCATTAGGTTACAGTGGCTGCGTGTCCTGGACCTCAATATCACGAAGTGTTATTCTCTGTTTCTGTGACTGACAGCATCAAAACTGCAACCTAATTGCTAATGTACAAGTCAAGATGAGTTTGAGCATTTCAACAGTCATGACAAGGAAACATTTGTTATAAACAAAAGGAAGCTGTGTTCAGGTTGTTATAAACAGTGAAAGCTGGAAATAGTATCCTAAATTTTAGTGACGAAAAATCAAAAGGCTAAAACCAAGATTGACTTTTTGTGGACTAAACTTCCATTAATCTTTCTTGAACAAACCATAAGGAGACTTGCTTATGATAGAAGACTTTACTAGTAGAAGAAAGATATATCTTTACCAGCAATTTTGATTAGCAGTTTTGATTAGGTTCTTCAGGTATAATCTGTGGATTATACTGTGTAACTTCTGTACTGTGGATGCAAGTTGTTAGTAACATCATTGCTAATTTCTCAGTGTTTTCCTAGATGTTTTTGGATTCACTAAGGATTTGTATCACCTTAAAAATACAACAATGTGGGGGGTAAAAAAGACTGTCCAAAGAACTCCATGGGTTTGTGGTTTTGTTTTTTATTTTCATGCTCTCTCAGCTTTATTTGACTCTGCTGGTCAACATCTAATTTTCTGCACTGGAAGAGAAGAAAGAAACTGTGATTGTTAACAAGTATCTTCATATATTACACTGAAATAAATGTAGTGCTTTCTCACATTAATGCTTTCCTAATATCACTTTATCATGTAGCTAAGCTTTCTGTTGCCTCAAGAAATAAATGTGTTCAGATTTATGAGAATCATTCATAGGAGAGTTTCTATTTTAGAAAGTAATTTCTCTTATGACAATGATTGAAAGAAAACTAAGAGAATGGTAGGCATCACTGAAATGACTTCATAACCTCCAGCACCTCTAAAAGAGTCCCATTCAAAGGGTGGAAGATGGCATTACTCATCTACCAGTTGATGCCTTGAGCTTTGACCTGTCCTAAAATGATCAAACAAACAATTATAAAAACAAGCAATAAAAACCATGTAGGTGTGCTTCAAAATATGGCCTTAGCCCAAAGATCACTGAAGAACCAAAACAACTTGAAAAAGTGAGTTCTACGTACATTAAATAAAACTGGAGCAATCACATAATAAATAAGCCATCTTCTGAGCACAGGTTAGAACATTAAACTTGCAAATTTAGATTATCTTATGAGCAACAGAATTGAGACAGAAGCATTTATTGTAGTGTGCGCAACTCTGACATTTCAGTGAATCTGTCATTGCTTTTTTACAGATTCACAGAATACCAAATTGGAAGGGACCTCAAGGATCGTCTAGTCCAAACTTTCAGGGTGAGAATTAAGTTTAAATGAGATGGTCCAGCACCCTGTCAACCTGGGCCTCAAAACTGTCTTACGGTAGGGGAATCTACCACCTGCCTTGGGAGTTTATTCCAATGTCTAATAGTTCAAATGGTGACAAATTTTTTTCTGGCATCCAGCCCAAATCTCCCCGGTTGCAACTTGCATCCATTACCCCTCGTCTTTACCATGTGACTCTTGTCCTTCATTTTATGATATTTTGTAGTTCATTCTAGTCTCACAATTTAAGCTACAGGCAGAGAGGAATTTAATTTGAATTTTGCTGTCTGTAGGTAAGCTATGTCTGTTCCATCTGACGAAACCGTGGGGGACCTGCCTGTGAGAGATGTAGGTCTAACTCTAGCTGGAACTGGTGGAATACAAGGTTTGTACCAGCTGCTATTTATTACAGTTACAGGCTTTGATCAGTGTCTCCTTTAGTTTTATTTCTAAAATGTTTTTGACATTCCCATTCACAAAATTAAGTTCAAATACCATTCAAAATCTGGGTTAAATTCTGGAAGATACTGTGACCCATTCTATATTGCTTGTTATAGCAGGGAAGTTGCTGTGGTATGCTAAAAGCTGAGTTCTTCATTTCAGAAGATAAAAGGACTTTTTGTTGAGTTGAGAGCAAGGCTAGACCCATTTGTAACAAACTGGGAACCAGAAGTAGCGTGCAATTTTGATATGTCATTCAGTTGCTATTAGAATGGAGCTACTGGCCCTAGACTTGTATCTGAGTAAATTTACAGAATCACAAATTAATCTTTTCAAACTTGGAGAGACTAAGTTAACTCTGAAACAGATTAGAAAGCTTCTCCGTGGTAACGATCATCTTATTTTTTAAAGTAGTATGTTGGACAGTACCTCGTTACTTGCTAAACATTTCCCTTTGTGTTGTCTAGTAGATAATCAGTTTGCTGTATCATTTAATTACTTTTTAACCTCTAAGAGGGAGGGGAAAAGAAGTGATTGGTATGGTTAGACTCCATGATCTTAGAGATCTCTTCCAATGGAAACAATTCTATGATTCTAACAGCTCAATAAATTTGAAAAAAATACTCAACAGACTCATACAAGTGCAAAATCTAAAATTACTTGAAAACTTTCAGTTTTCCTTATTTCAGAGATTACATGTGGAATGTATTGAAGGTAATTTAAAGTTGTGTTGCTTTGGGTAGAATCATCAACGACACAGAATGCAAAAGCTCGACGAGCTGTGTCACGAATCAGTCAAGAGGAACTGGAAGACAAGTTTCTTCGTTTACGTGATGAGAACCTCTTACTCAGACAGCATGCAAATAAGCAGGAGGACAAAATTAAAAGGTATGACATCTAATAGTTTTTTATTAGCTCACAAAATAATTTTTCCCTTTAAAACATTTTTGACAAAAATGCCAGTTTCTCTTACAGCAGTAGCAAAAAGTCATTCATTGGAATTATTTTGTTCTATTTGTTTCTGGTTGTCTTTGTGCTGTGTGGAATATATTTTGCCTCTCCATATAGAGAGTTACACTGCTATCTACCACTTCATAGTTGGTACTCCCATAGCTATGCAAAGTACAAATAGATATTCTGGGAACTGAAGAAGAAGCTATAGCAGTCTAATTATTAATCAGGATTTTCAGCCTAGAATCAAAATGGCTTATAAAGATTCTGCTTCTATCTTTATAATTGTGTTCAGCTCTTCTTTATTCCAGGTAGTAGATAACTACATTGAAGAATCATAGAATGCATTGGATTGGAAGGGACCTTTAAAGTTATCTAGTCCAACCCTCTTGCAGTAAGCAGAGACATCCTCAACTAGATCAGGCAGCTCACAGCCCACCAAGCCTGACTTTCCATCACCTCCCTGGGCAACCTGTTGCAGTGTTCCACCACTCTTATAGTAAAGAACTTCTTCCTAATGTCTAATCTCAATCTACCTTCCTCTAGTTTAAAACCATTGCCCCTTTTATTGCTACATGCCTTTATAAACAGTCTCTCCCCAGCTTTTCTGTAGGCCCCCTTCTGGTATCGGAAGGCTGCTAGAAGGTCTCCCCAGAGTCTTCTCTTCTCCAGGCTGAACAACTATAACTGTCTCTTGTCATTGTAGAAGAGGTGCTCCAACTCTCTGATAATTTTTTTTGTATTCTTTGGACCTGCTCTATCAGGTCCATGTTTTTCTGTTGAGGGCCCAGAAGTCTCGAGTAGCATGGGAAGCACAGTACTTAGTGTACCCAAACATAGGCAAGCAGATTTAGGCTTGTGATTAAACTTAATGCTTTGCTAGCAAACCAGTCTGAACTCAACAGAACTGTTGATGGTATTACACTATTCCAGGAGGGCTAATTAATCCAAAAGCACTGTAACTCTGTTTCCACATGGCACTGTATTAGTGGTAATACAGTCTTGCTGCATCTAAGCTAGCTCCTGATCAGCTAACCAGTTTGTGAAGTGGCATCTGAAGATTCTGCCTCTGTACATGGGATTGTTTCATAACCTAACGTCCAAAGCATTCTTTCCTTTTGACTCAGTATTCAATAAGCCAGGACCAAATTGACCAGCATGGTGCAACTCCCATCTTTTCTGTTAGCTACTGTCAAATACAAGGTGGTGGAACACATGAATTGTTTGCTTATTCTAAATGGCAAGTCCTGTGTTTCTGTTAGATCATTCACTTGGGCAAAATTTCAAATACCTAAACCAATATTTTAAGGCACAGAAAGAGTAAAATGCAGTATTTGTCTAGATTATCAGAAAAAAATCTTAACTCTTCAAGCTAAATTTCTTTTCCAGCATCTCTCATGCCAAAACCCTTGTAATTAGAAGTTTGGAATGAATTTGCAGTAGAAGTACATTAAAAAAAAAAAAAAAGGCACAAAGCCTGCTTATGGGCCAGTAACATTCTATGACATCCTAAAGTTATTATGGTTTTATTTTTGTTTCACTTTTGTTCTTTTAAGTAGAAGCTTCTGTCCACAAGTACACAAAAATAAAACAAGCCCTTTTAAACAAATGAAGTGTGTCCCTATTTTCAGTTCTCTTTCTAGGCCCGCAAAAATAGATTCCCTGTAAACTAGATACAGGTCCTGAAGATGTGCGACCAATTTCGTAAAGTCTTAAACCTGTCTCTCTCATCAAAGCCACCTTTTCTTTCTTTATATGCCAAGTTTTTTCCATTCACTTCTGGATATGTTTTCTGTTCTTGCATATTACATCACCCCCATGTGCCCTCTCTGCCTTTTGTTCTAGCTTACCAGTGTTTATCAAAACTAAAGGAAATCAAAGGTACAACTCTTGAGATGCCAAAAGCAAAATTTGTATCCTTTTAAAGATAGATTAAAACCATACCCTCTGTATCTAATTATAGTCTTCAGCTAACTGTTCCTTCTCTGAAGCACGTTGGTAATATTTACCAAGTATAAAATTGAGTATGGTGATGAGGACTATTAAGTCCCTTTTTCAAGAGTACCTTTTAAATATGTCCACCTATATATTTTAACCACTTCAGAACTGAAATATATATTTAAATCCTAAAATGCTGGAGATGATATATCATTGGACTGTTGTGTATTATTAACATTCTTTCAATAGTTGAATGTTTTGTGGAATTTGTAGCTTTTACAATGTGCCCCACCACATCCCAAATCTGTAACTTTACTTAATAGCATACAGAGGTTCCTATATAAGGTCATGCATTAGAAATTACATTTAAGCAGCATATGGAGTAAATATGTGTCCTCCCTTTACTAACCTTAAATGATAAGCCTTAGGAAACTGTTATTTGTCAGTGCTATAAAGCATATTGCTGCACAGTGGTTTCAATTATCTTCAAAGAGTTCTTCACAGGCAGTAATAGTTACATCAAAACCTGAAATTTATTATTCAGGTTCTATGCTGAAGTCTTCTCAGTGATTATGTTCCTTTCAACAGAATGCTTTTTATGCTGACTTTTCACATTTTTTTTCATCTCTTTTATTGTTTTCCCTAGAATGGCCACCAAGTTAATACGGCTTGTTAATAACAACAGGGCTGAGCAGGTTGGTGGCGGCCCCAAGCGGCTGGGCCAGGCTGTGGAGCTGGAAGAAATGATTGAACGTTTGCAGGAGAGAGTGCGGGAGCTCGAGAAACAAAACGACAACCTCCGCAACAAGCTCATTTTAACTAAACAGCAGATCCAGGTTGTGGGCCGTAGGCCTTATCCCTACAGCTATGTTCAGTCTCGCATCAACACTGGCCTCAAAAAAGTGAGTGAGGCCACTGGCATGCCAGGGCACGGAAAGAAAGGTATCAGTCACATTTATTAAACAGTACTTCATATAGATACCACTAATTACTGCTTCCCTGTGGCAGCTGTATGCTCTCTTCTGTTCATCAGATTATTCTTTCCTTTTTTTTCTTGTATTTATAGCAGTCATGATAACTTGTTTGCCTTTGAGGTCTTTATTTTGAGAATCTACAAAAGCACACATCTGAAAATAAAGTAGTTATCAGGCAAGTTCTCTAATAGTTAAAGTCATGGGACTTTCTCAGTATAACTTCTCTACATGTTAAAGGCTTATAAAAGAAGTATATGAAAAAGTTTAGTGTTACCATGTTATAACAGAGTTTTACATCTGTAGTTTGTTTGCACATGTTTTTCCTTTTCTACTTTGAAGATTTGTTCTAGTCTCTTGATACATGTGTGCACAACACTGCAGACGTGAAAAAAATCTATTACATGTGTAGACTTTGGAAAGCAAATACCAGAATGCAGCCATCTTTAATGATGCTTTTTACTGTCAAGGCTTGCTGCTTTAGGCAGTCTCACTTGCAGTCTTTTATTTATGGTAGCTGCATTTGGAAATCACACTTTAAAACCTTTATTTTCTCATATGGACATTTGTAGATGTAACTGTACTCAGTTAACTCACACAATGTACAGATAGTGTGTTTTGTGGTTTGTTTGGTTTTTTTTAAAAAGACTGCTACAATTCAAAACTGAGTCAGCAGAACTGTCCTTAACACTATAGAGAAAAGGTCTGATCAATCTGCTGCCCAGTTATGTTGTGCTTTTATTCCATCTTGTCCTGCCACCAGTCTTTATTTGGCTATGTTGACTATTCAAGTATGTGCAAACAGAAAAAATGCTCACATTTTCAGACAAGCAATAAAAGGCAATTGGCTTTACCAGTTTGTTTCTTTAATGTGAATATAATGCAAGTTTTAACATTTTAAATACATTTTTGTATTTTATATAATGAATTAGGCAGTTTTATTCCCCAAATCAATTTTTTTTGTTAGTTTCTATCAATGATGCGAAACTAGGGTAAGAAATACAATAAATTTATTTAGGCCCAGTGCTAACAGGGAGAAAAGGGCTACTTAGTTCAAGGATTAAAGAATAAATGTTAATATGATGTGCTGTGAGGACGTCTCTTGGCATAAGAATAGATCCAGGTCAAAGATCTCCTGTGCAGAGCTAGGTTGGGGCTGACTGAGACAGTGGTTCTTAAAATGAAGAGAATATGAAGAGGGAAAAAAGGAAAAGTTGTTCACAGTAACTGGTTCAGACAGTAATGTTCTGAAATGTCACATAATTTCTTGTATGCCTATTTCATGTCTAAGAACTTGTCTAAACTAGAAAGAATTCTGATCATTTGAGTGCTACAGATATGCGGTTCCATGATCATGAGTTTCTAAGGTGAAGTCTATTATTAAAAAATCTAGTAACTACTGCTCAGAGCTTGAGCATGGTAGTGTTATATTCCTGAAAGTCAGAGAATATTTTCTGTGATATTCATTAGCATAGATTGCTTCATCTTTTTCTCTTGCATGTTTCCTCATGCTGCCCTTTTGATTAATGATGGTAAACCTAGCAGTCTGGTGTCTGGTATGTGCCTCATATTTAAACACTGCTGGACTTGTGGCTTGCTCTGTGAAACCATGAGGCTGAATCTCAAAAGATTTTTAGTACAGATCAGAAAATGCTCAGAGCAATTATCCAAAATTAAATGCCTGAAAAAAAATCAGGAAAGCTTATCTGTCTCCAGTGTATGAAGAAGCAAAAAGAATCAACAAATAATGGATGCACCTTACTGTATCAGCCTTGAACATGACTGATCTACAAATACTGTAGCAAGTCAATCAAAAAGATATGGTCAGGTCTGAATGTTCGCTAAATACCCACTGTTTTCTCTCGTTGCTTTCTTTATTGAGTACAGCCTTCTAAGATATGTCATGATTTGTACAAAATTTTAGAAATAACTCCTCTAGACATATGTATGAACAAATGTATGTGGCACGATTAGAAAAATACTTAATAGATCTTCCTGCCGAAAAAAGAGAAGTAGAAGGAGATTTGGAGAAAGCATTATTTTTTTTCTCTTTAAGTAATTTCTCACTTTCCTTCTTCACCAGAGACGACTTATGCTACTAAAGAAATAAGAAAGTTATTTGCACTGCTGATAAAAACGGTTCTGCAGTTACTTGTATAGGTGAATGACATGATTTTGTATAGAAAATGCTTTCAGAGGAGACATGTTTACAAGTCCATGTTCTTGTTCACTACTACTGATATTGTTCTTTTCTGAAGACATCATCTCTGTTGTCTGTCTTTAATAGTAAAATCTTCTAAGAAGAACATTCAAAGATACATTCTTAAGTGTGTATGCTGTATCACCCATTGTTCACATTTTGCAGCAACCATGTTGTAGATATTCTGATTATCTCTTTCTATGTGAATTTCAAACAAAAATACCAAGAATTTGTGTTTCTGGTCTATAAAAATTGTTGTTTTCTTAAATGCTTTTTCATTAAGAATGACAACAATGTGTATCTTTTTTCTTTTCAGGAATGAGATTTCTGGATTTAGAAGTAAGATCACCTAACCCTGTAGTCCCAATTGATGGACAGAGTCCGCTTGAGGATCCAACGGCTGAAATAAGAAATGTGTATGATTTTCATATTTCTTAAATTTGTTATTCTGTTAGTTAAAACCTCAGGTTTTCTTGAAAGAAAAAAAGTATATTTTTTCACAAGTTGTCTTACTAGAAGATAAAGTGAAGTTATTGGATCTTACAACAGTAAGACTGATAGCAATGCAGAAGTGTTTTTTGATAAGGAAAACAGAATCAGGGATTTAGAAGGCAAAATGTAGACATGTAAGTATTTGGCTGGAAGTTGAAACTGATCTTCAATGGTGAGCCTCTCTTTTTGCTAGGATTCAGTGTCGCCTGGCTTACAAGTGGACAAAGCTGACAAAATAGAAGTCACCTTAGCTGCAAAATCATTGCCAACACAACTCCTAAAATTTGTGGGATAACTCAGGCAAGTGGGGACTATACTGAATGTTACACTGAGGCTTTTAAGGATCACAGAATTACAGAATAGTAGGGGTTGGAAGTGACCTCTGAAATTCAGTCCAACCTTCCCCTACCAAAACAGGATCACCTGAAGCAAATCACACAGGAACACATTCAGATAGGCTTTGAAAGTCTCTAGAGCCAGAGACTCCACAACCAATCTGGGCAGTCTGTTCCAGTGCTCTGCTACCCTAAAAGAAAAGAAGTTCTTTCACATGTTTAGATGGAGCTTCCTATGTTCAAGTTTATGCCCATTACCTCTTGTCCTGTCACTGGGGACCACTGAGGAGAGTCGGGCCCCATCTTCCTAACACCCACGTCTTAGGTATTTGTAAGCACTAAGATACTCCTCTCAGCCTCCTCTTCTCCAAGCTAAACAGACACAGCTCTTCCAGGCTTTCCTCATATGAAAGATGCTCTTGTCCCCTAATCACCTTAGAGGTCCTGCACTGTACTGTGTCCAGTAGTTCTTTGTCCTTATTGAGCTGGGGTGCCCAGAATTGAACACAGTACCCCAGCCGTGAGAATTTATCAGCACAGAGTAGAAAGGGAGGAGAACCTCCCTCAACCTACTGGCCACGCTGCTCTTAATGCACCCCAGGATGCCACTGGCCCTCTTGATCATGAGGGCACGCTGCCAACTCATAGTAATCCTGTTGTCTATCAGAACTCCAAGGTCCTTTTCCTTAGGGCTGCTCTCCAACAGGTCAGCACCCAACCTGTACTGATACATCTCTAGAGGTGGGCAATCTTTATGGATAAGTTAAAAAAGACACAGTATGCGATACTGATAAAATTGTTTCAGTTCTCTTCTGCATTTGAAAGCATTTCGCAGTCCAGTTGCACATTTTAAATGAAGTTGAAGCTCAGGGAACTCCTGATAACATCCTTTATGTAGAGACTCCTTGAGAGCAGAGGTGGAGGAAAGGTAGTTAACATCTAGTTTAAATGTATTGAGGTCCGATCAGAATGTTTTTCTTCTCTAAAGTACATTGAAACCTATAATGCTTTTTAGGCATTTGGTTTCATAAAAGATGATTTTGGTATTTATGTTTCTTTCCATAATTTACTAAATCAGATTTACTACAATATCTGTAAATGCTACACTTTCAGTAACTGGGCAAGCTAAGCAGACAGATACATGAATTAATGTGCAATTTATATTTGTGCTTTAAGTTTTGTAAACACAAAGATCTAATGGGATTGTAGGAAATCATTTTACATAAATACTCCTATAAACTATTTTAGTAAATAAATTTAAATTATTTAAGAATGTTTAAATTGCACTCATGCTGGCATCTTGTCTGAATGTAACCTTTGCTGAATGGTTACAACTTTTTAAAAGAAAAATAATTTGCATTATAATAGAACATTGCTATAGAGGAAAAGCCTTCAATAATTTTATAATGATGAGTCTAAAAAGGGCTGTTTCTCCTATATCTATTCATTTAGACTGCCATGTATCTGTGTTCACAATAGCGTTCCTTCTAACACTGATCAAAACCATGTATTATAAAGCAGAAAACATTCAAAATAGCATTTTATTTCTAAGATTTCAGCTAACAAAGAGGGAAAAGAATAACCACAGTTGCTCAGAATGGTGAACTCAGGTACAAAAACAAGCACGTGGCCAAAACACTCAAGGCACTTTTAAAGGATATATGAGGTAATGAGGAACTGTAGATTATGCATCAAAAGCTTTGGCGTGGGAAAAGGTGTGGATGAGTTGTTGTTTATTCCTATAACAAAAAATGTAACTGGAAAAGATAACCGAGATAAACTCGTGAAGAAAATCAGAAAGTTGTGGCCTACTGAAAGTGTTCAGACTCTGATGTCTGTAGTTTTCTGCCTTTCTTTTTCTAATTCCTGTTAAGATACATCATCTGATTATATTTTTCTGTGTAAAGTTTCCTAACTCAGAATAAAAGCTTTAAATTAACTTTCAGTACTCTATCCATTGAAGGAAGATCTCATTCCTTTGACAGCTGGTAATGGTGTTTTCAGAAAGTACTTGGTACCAATGGATTAGAAGGAGGATACATTTAATATAGAGTATAATAAGCCATGAGTTAGATTCTGCTAAACATTATTCAGTCCACATAAACATTTATTTAAATAGTTTATGTTGTGCTGATAATGTATTTGTATTATTTCTCCATTTATCGTATTATTTGCATCTTTTCGTGTGATGGCCTCAAATTCCTTTCACAGTAAGCTGAACTCTTTCAGCTCTGTTGGGATGCATGTCATTAAGAGGTACAGATTTTGCTGAATGCTCATACATTTTTGGTCTCTTGAATATTCTTCTGTATTTTTTTTTTTTTTTATTAAACGCTTAACTGGTTTTGGAATGTAAGATGTTTGTCCTTGCAGGGAGACTGTGATTGAGTCCCAGAGGGAACACATTGAGGAACTAGAACATACCAGAGACGAACTTGTGAGTCAACTAAGCAGGAAGGAAAAGGAAATTGAAGAATCTGTCCTACGGCTAAAAGAGCAAGACACTACGAGCCGAAGGTATTGTGAAAATCGGAAGTCTCCATGGTGGAAGCATTAGAAGAGCAATGTCATAATACTTCTCTCTAGCTGTAAAAATTACTTGTTCTGTTAAGAAATACATACTTCATTCATTTTGTCCCTTTGGTGAAAACAATCCTTAAAGATTGTTATGGTAATAGGTTATGATATTTTTTCAGAAATAAACAAGGAAATTCATAATTACCATTTTAGAGAATATATTTCCAGCTGATTCAGACTCAACTGAAGTTGGACTTGTTACATTTTAATCATTTATTGTTTCTTCAATATAACTGTTAGAAAATTTTAAATGTGGTTTCATAATGGGTAGGTTAGTGTTCATTAATAATAGTGGGAAAATAGTGGGCCCTGTAAGAGCAGGTTAAGCGAATTTTTGAAGGAATAACTGCATGGTAGTCCAAGTGAAACACGTGTGCTTGCGGACTCTGTTTCACAATGAAGTATCAGTTAGTTTAATCTCTTTTCTTTTTCCTTTCACTTTTGCACAAATGTGTGCAAAATTACACACTGTTTCCATTTCAACCCGTTACTTTTAATTCTAATTCTAATTTAATTCTAATGTGGCAGGCACCATCTTGCATTCCTTACTCATTTGATTTCAATGAAGTGCTACTTGGATGCGAAATATGTGGCCAATTCTGTAACTACCTTTCAATGGAGGGACCCCCTTATTTGTGAGCATTTTTTGGTACATCAGCGGCACTACATAAATGATACAATAATGTTTGCTATGAAATTATTCACAAAGTCATGTCTCCCCTATTCAGAATTTACTTTCCTGTATATAGTTTAAATAGGTTAAAGAAGTTGTTATCATAAATAATTTCTTAGTTAATTCAGAAAATACTTAAAAAATTTTTTTTAATTATTTGAAATTAATCTTCTACAAATCTCAGAAGAACTTCTGTGCTTTGTTTTTCTGTAGGCAAATGTTGTTCTTAAGTATAGCAGGCAGAAACTGAACAGAACATCTAAGTTCAGTGTCAGACACCATGTTTCTATGAAATTTTTAAGGTGTTTTAAAGATACACTTCAAATTCAGCTAAAAGCTTCTTAAATTAAATCCTTGAATATAAAAAGTAGCGTAAGTCCTGATTGATTTCTGTTTATCAAATCACTTGTATGTAATGCTTAATTCACATTTAAAGTTCTCAAAACATTTCCTTTATAGTCTGTCTCTTGTTTGAAACACAGTGAATGATGTGTTAAGTATTTAAGAGTTATTGTGTGTGGCTGTAGACACTGGAAAAGGAATTTTAAAAATGCCCACTAATGCCCGCTTAGAATAGTATGTGTTGTATAATTTTGCTACTAGAATGCTTTATGGAAACCTGTTAATCCTCATGTTTTTTGGGGTTTGCTTTTGTCTTGTTTTGAAATCCTGAATGAACCAGTGCCAGAACTTAGAGGTGTACTATTCTCTCCATGGTTAATTGTAACCATAGGTGTCTATACATAGTTATAGTTAGAATTCCATTAGCTTGCTGTCTTGGAAGTCTAGTAACTGCTCCATAGAACAGTCTGTAATAGTTGTTTTATTATGCAAATAGATATCTAGGTTCTATGTAATTGTTATTTTTAATCTTCTTTGCATCAGCAGAGAGGAAACTGGCAAAGCTGGAATATTGGAGGGGAAAATGGAAGTTTGGGTGACTAATAAGGTCATCTTATTTTGTCTTTATAAGTCACGTTTTGGAATTTTTCTGCAATTAACTGTTTTTTCCCGTGTTTTGTGAGAATACACTTGGCTGTCATCTAGTGACATTGCTACCCAAAGACAGTTAATCATCTGCAGTTCTTTAGGAACTACATGATGTCAAAAGGACGTAATAAATGTGCTTCCATCACTCTTCATGTTGTAGTACCATTTGATCTCAGCCTGATGTTAATAAAATTAGGTTACTTTCAGCCTTTAGGAAAACATTGTTTATTCTGCTACATTTATCACAACCATTGCTGCAATTGTGACTGAGAACTATTAGCCTAGAAACCTTTTGTTTATTTAGCCTGACAGAGGGTAAGTGGTCCTGAGAAGCAGGGCGGTGATACATTTTTTTCATTTGCTTGCTTTTCTTGGACCGAATGTGAATGGTGAAACTTTGCGAGTCACTGGTTCAGTTGCTACAACTCTTTTAAGAGTAGTCTCAGTATATATCCTTGTTCTACTCATATGGAAGCAAAGACAAGATGCAAAGGATGTGGTTTAATTAGACCTCAATTTTATTAGCTTAGCCAGCTGGGATTTACTGGCATAAATTTGTACAGTGCAGGTCAAGATCCTTTCTTTAATCATTTCCTTCTGATGGAGGTTGCTGTCAGTCCCCCATTCACACAGCTGGTCCCCAGCCTGTTATTGGGACCCCACTCTGTATGCTTTTAATTCAAATGATAAGAGGTCTGGAAAAGACATTGTCTCTTTGGTGTATGTCAGACATTAACCCCAAACATAATTCTTAGCTTTCTAAAGAGTCACTTTCTCCTAACTTCATTTCTAATTTCAGACTCTTTAATTCATCTTTAAGATGAGATTTGGAGTGGAAGGATATAGAGTTCATGTTCCTTATTTCTGCACTTGGGGTGAAAGGTGTGCTAAAGCCCAGCCAGGATTCCCAGTAATTTAGGTTACTGCTTCAAAAGGCCTATTAGATCCTTTTCTTCTAGCTTCTATCTTAGGTCTACCTCCATGTCTGTATGTTCTGTGGCAGAATATTTGGCTTCTTGGCAATAGAGAAAATATTGGATGAGTCAACTTCATAAAGCTTTGTTCATATATGTTATTTTATTATTCTTTGAGCAAAATATTATCTATTCAAGTGAAAGGCATCATTGACTTCTATATCAAATTTCTATATAACCCCTATTTTTAAGGTATGCCAATATCTGAGCAGACACATCAACTTGCTCTCTAGATAATCAATTTCTATTCTTAGTTTTGTGACTTCATTTCCAGAAAAATATCTTTTCCCAACAGTATCTTCCTCAGTTAACTTTGCTTTGCTTACAAAATTTGAAATTATTTTTGTCCTTCAATAATGAGTTCCTTGTCGTATACCATTACGTGTCGGACATTTGTTAGACATGTTTTATTTAAGTAAACGTTGTAGAAATATTGTAGAGAAATTATATCATTGCTCTGGCTGAGATTGTGATCAATATAATGCACTAATAAGAAACTAATTGCATATGCTTGCTGTAGCTAGAAATATGAGAGTATTTGTCTCGTCAAAATTGTAGGAATTTAAATGATCCAAATATTAAAAGGTAGTTTTTCACTTCTGATTTTAAATAATTTACTTCATGATAGCAATACCTCAAACCTGTTTAAATCAAATTCTGTTTCATTCACTGTTGAAAAAATAGTTAATGTTGATTGTCAGGAGCCATGGGGTTTACATCTGTACATCATAAATTTCACTATCATCTGCTCCTTTTTCTACTTAAAAAGAAAAAAAAGCCCCCTGCTTTTTTTTTTTAAAAAAAAGGGGGGGGGAGGGGGGAGGGGGCAAAATAGAAAAAGCGTTTGAAGACATCAGGGCCTTTTGTTTGATGTGTGGAACAAGATTAATAAAAACGTGCCACTACATTAGCTTTTAAATAGCTAGCATGAGACAATGCTGCTGTCTATACTCACCACAACTTCAATTTATGTAGATAACATGTTTTAGACACATGACAGTTTTAGCATTGGGTTAAGGCTGTTTTTTGGGGAAGATCTCAAGTTCATGAGTGTGTCTATCTTCTGTGTAAGGACAATTAACTGGGCAATGCCAAAACACAATAGGATTTGATATTTTACAGAATAAAAGGAAAGTATTCCGTGTACTCAGCTGTTTTACAGATGTGTAAGCTTTGTAGTCCTTTTTCTTGCTCCAGCATGACATTGTGTCAATTTGTCCAGTATGTCCAAAATTGATAAATACTGGAAGAGAAATTATCTTTTCAAATGCTAAAGATTTATTCTGATTTTATTATATTTTACATTAATTCAAATCAGAACTGGATTTTCTTCTCATGCATGAAGGGGATGTGAAAATTATGAGATTTAATTTCACCCTTTGAAATAAGGGAAAGCATCTAAATAAATATTTATTTAAATTTTGAACTATTTTAAACATCTATTAAACAGTACATTCTCAAATTAATCTTAGAATTGTAGCAATATGGAACATATACATGGATAGTAAGTGATTTTCATGTAGTTCAGACACACCTGCAGCTTATTTGATCACCAGCCTTAAGATGTTAAGGTATAAATTGCTAAGTCACTTTCTCTTAGTTGTATTTGATAGGTTTAAATGCTGAGAGGAAATCTCATAAAATGATAATCCACTGGCACCAGATACTTCAGAGGGTGGAAAGCAAGTGAATGGAAAACAAATAATCTCTTTAGAGATAGGATTGTTTTTTCTTCTTGGCATATATATAGTTTGACACAATAAACAAAGATGTAATGACTGAAGCTGCTGTCGTAGTGCAGAAGAATGAATTCTGAATTCTGTTACAGATTATCGAAGACATTAATTAATTACATACTAAATCTTCTCCCAAATGTTTTGTAGAAAACTGATTTGAAAAGCTTTGCAACTTTTCAGAACCAAAACAAAAAAAAAAAAATCATGTTGTATATTTTAAGCTCATGATGCATTTCTTTTTAATATAATTTTGAAGGCTAAACATTCGAGACAATGTGGAAATGATCAAAGTCCGTAAGCAGCTGGCCGAGAAAACCAATGCTCTTTCAGCAATGGAAGGAAAATTTCTCCAGCTTCAAGAGGTAATTGCAATTTGGTCAGTTACACCCCGTTACTCTTGTCACATAAGCACTTGTAAATGGAAAATAAATATACATAGGTCTTGAATCTGAGTCACTACTGAGTATGTGACAATGAACCACACAATACATCGCACTCAAGCTACACCAAGCATCTTTGAGTTTTTTTTTGTTTGTTTTTTTTTTAAGATACCTTACAAATTTTATCTGTAAAGCTATCCCAGCTCCCATTGTGGAGAATGAACCGAGCTGTCTGGCTGTTGAAAGTGATTCCTGATCATTTAAAGAAAGGACTTTGATTTAAATGTGCTGATTTACCAAAGGAGAGGTGACAAACCCCTCTCACTTACTAGTCTTCAATAAAGCTGGAGAAATTTGGCTGTTTGGAGTTCTGATGTTAGGAGTTAATGTGTTCATAAATCAGTGGAAGTTATTTTAGAGGGCTGCTATGAGTAATAGATTTTCTTTATAAAAGAGCAGGTTTATGAAAATACTACCAGAACATGCAGTTGCATGGTAGATTCCTTGTAGGTTTTAATTGTACAACATTTTTCTGCTTCTTCCCACATGTATTTGAAGAATTTCATTTACATACAGACAGAGGTAGTAATGGTAATGACTTAGAACTGAGAGAGCTCCTGTAAGTAGGAATCCTATGATCAGTAGAGCTGTATGAAGTATCCTAAACTGAAGAGGTGGAAGCAGTAGATATTCCTGTAAACTTGTACTACTTTTCATTGAGTTAGCAAGCTAAATAATGCTTGTTCCATTCATTTTTTGTTCCGTTCCTTTATTTCTGTGGTTTTCTGCTTCTACATTTTGTTTTGCTTTGCTCTTCTACATCAGTGTACTGCTTATGTCTTCTCTGCCAAAGCAGCTCTTCCCTTAGTAGCTCCAATCTAATTTTTCACAGAGTGAGCGATATAGAATGTAAATTCCAGGGAAGATAGGTTTCATATGGCTTTTTGTGTTCTTAAAGAGAAAGCGATAAGTAAACTGTTCCATTTGAAATCTTTTTGGTAATTTACAGCAAACACCAGAGGCTCATGCCTCTTTCTTGGCAGTAGCTGAACAGAAACACATGCTTAGTTTTCAAACTGATACTTGAAGATGTTGTTTCTAATATTCACAGTGAAAACTGCATTTTTGAAAAGCATAAGTGTCTTCTATCTCTTCCTTTTGTTCACAAGATAACAGATGCAACACTCTTCCCAGTCCAGATCATTTGAATATTCTGAACATGTCAACCAAATGGGAATAACTGTAAAACCCAGAATTTCTAGTTCAGATGGTATGTAAAGTACCCATCAACAGAGCAGGTTTTAGTGGGATGTTTTTATGTTTATATTGATGATTTTCATGCCTATGGGTTTCATCATTTGCTTTCAGCTTCTACCAGTTGAAACTCATATAATTAGTCCATATTTATCTTTGAACTGGAGTCAGCCCAAATTGTGAAACCATAGAATGATAAGAGCCCATAATCATGCTCCATCTCATGATACTGAAATTGAGCTTGCTACTAAACATTTATGGGACATATTTTGACAAGCAATTTTAATGTAGCCAGTTGAATGAAGAAATCACATAACCTACTTAGAAGAGCAAAAGACCCTGAAATTGTTCGGGTTATATATTTGTTCCCATTGGTATATTTATTTGCTTTAATTAAAAATCAAAATTTTGTGATTTGCAGTATGAAATATGCTAACTTGTGCAGCTACAATTTAGAATACTATAGTTAAATCTCCACAACAATCTCAACAATTTCACAACTGTAACTGAGAGCAGTTTATGTTCACTTATATGATATTTATAGGAGATATATGTCTTATTTTCTTTAAATGAGCTATTTCTAATTGAGAACAATGTCAAGGCACATCTCCCAGAGCAATACAATTCCAGACTAGAAATATTAAACTATGGTCATCTTTCCAAGTGCTGTCATGACCTGAAGTCTTGGAATACCCAGGGGAGAGCAGGAAACAAAACTGTTTCAGCATTATGGAAAAGAAATGCTGACAGAACACTCTGCTATAAAATAATATTCAGGTAAAGAATACCTTTTGGAAAAAAATAACACGAGTGAAGTCATAGTCCCCTTAATGAGAATTAATCCAAAATCAACAGGAGTATAGCAAACACTGAAGGATTAGAATGATATTGAAAGCAAGGAGATTTTTCAGGAGGCTATTTTTAAATGCTGTTAATGAGATGACTCAGTAGAATAAATATGATAGTGAAAATTCATTTCAACTGTTTTGGAAATTAAAGGAAAAAAATGAGGGTTAAATGGTCAGTGAAAGGCAGCCATCCCAAGATAGGGGTTTGGGGTTTTTTTCTTCATGTATCATGGATTGAAGTGACACAAGTTATTACAATGGAAAAGAACTTAAGGAAAAAATCGAACATCAAAGATGGAGAAGATGTGTTCACTTGGAACACATCTTTGGTGACAGGTTTAGAGGCTGTAAGGATTCTAATTTTGAGGAGAAAGGAAAGAAGTCTGGTGAGAAATTAAAAGAGTATAAAAGAATTATCTTTAAAGTGTCATTCTTTGAAGGTACTGAAATAGAGTTCACAGATACAAAGCAGAACAAGAGGAATACTGAAGAAGGACTTTAAAAACTGATGAGTAATACACTTCATTATTTTCCTGACTTAGCGCTAATTTTTGTTATTAAGAAATGAGATATGAAAGGATGCAGATCAAGTTGATAATAGGTTTTCTTTATGTTTTTTGTTTGTTTCTAGGATATTCACACTGCATGTGAACCTAAACAATTTGTAAAGGATTCCCATTCAGTTTCTCCATTCAGCTATTTTGTAGGAGTGTTACATGGAAAAAGTGAGGTGTCAGCAATAGTTTAACATTATCTATACTCATACATGTGTTTGACAGAATTTTTCATATAACTGTTTTAGTGAACAGAAGATTAGGTTTTGGGCTGTTCCGCTTCAAATCATACTTTGAATGTTATTTACAGTGAAATTCTTAATGAGGCTTTATTAAAGCATTGTGGGATGTAGGCAGTATAATAGGTACTAATGTTCTGGAAATGGAAGTTCTGTCAGCATCCTCCATTTAATATTAAAATGGGTTAAATGTGCCTTCATATAATCCATTTAAGTAAATTAAAATGTAATCGAAATCATGAGTTCCTTGCTGAATTACTGCTATCAGGGAAATAGAACTGAGAGCATTAGGATTATGAAACAATTACATATCTACAATTAAGGGTTAACAGAGCTGTGGCAAGCTCTGTGATTAACATAACTGTGGTCAACATTCATTTTTGCTTGCTACTGCAGAGTTTTTGGTCAGCATGTCTAACCACTGTAACCACAGCAAAATCTTTTAATTGCTTAACAGATGTATTTCTTGGTTGTTTTTATCATGACTGAACTGAGGGTTTTACTGTTCATGAGAGGAACAAGAATGCCACCTTCTCCTGGCCATGTGTAATGAAAGTTGTTTTCAGTTAACTTAGTCCAAGAGTGTCTCCTGTTGACCACGTTGAGAATATATATATATATATTCAATGCTGCCATGAGACACCACCGATTGAATATGCAGGATGTTGTAGCATTCTAATAAGTGTGGAGGTTTTTGGATTTGGGTTTTTTTCTGGATTTTCCATCTTTTCTTTTCATAGAACGAAAAGAACCTGAAGACCAGCCATGATGCTTTGATAGCAAAAACTAATGAACTGAATCAACAGCTTAAAGAAGAACGGTTAAAATGTCTCCATCTTCAGGAAGAACTGCAGTTAGTAACTACTTCAAACCAAAGGACAGAGGAGGTGAGACTATGTTCAAGAGAGCTAGAATCTGCTGTAGTTAATACACATAGATAAGAGCAGAGATACCACTGGTATAGCTTTTAGTTGCAGAGATGGGAGTAGACACATTTAGAAGACTAACCTGGTAATATATATATTCTTTTATCCCATTGAAAAGAAAAAACTGTGGCTGCTGTTTACTTTTTTTAGAATCATGAACCATACTTGTTTCCCGTGCCACATGATCACTACACTAGTGTTTGGACAGTATTTGAAGTTAAAAGCATAGAATTTCCTGTCAGTTCTGATGCTAAACGAGTGGGTTCTTAACCAGAAAAAAAAAAATTACACTTGATTTTTTTGCAGAGTTAACTTTGACCTGATTTAATTATAGTACAGTGCAGTATTACCTTACTCAGCACTTCAGACCAATCACTTCTATTTCTTTATCTAGTGGCTCTCAGAGACAGCTGTCATCACTAGCAGTCACCCAGATATAGGGCTAAAAAGCAAACATTCCTTTTTTTTTTCAACATAGGAAGAGTAAGAGTACACAAACTGATTTTTTTTCTTACACTTTGTAGCGACTTATGTTTAGTTTTATCATTTAGTTTACATGTTTTGAATGTATTTTACATGAACCAAGTTTACCAATGTTACCTTGTAGATATTTTCTCCAAACTTTTAAGCTATTGTAATGCATGCAGAGTGTATCTTCTGGGTTAAAGTATCCAATATTTTTTAAAGCTGTATATTGTTTTGGTGAGTATTTTGAAAGCAAAGACTTACTGTTTCTGCAAAGTCAATGAGAAATATTTACTGTACAGGAACATTAATTACTTAATAATACTCACCACAATGGAAATAAATATTTTTAATTTGATAGTCCTTGTTGTTTTCAAAGGCAGAATGTCATTAGGTGCTGTTGTTCAACTGTGACATGTTGGTCTCAGCTTCATATAAACAACATTCAAAATACTGTCTGGACCAGATGTAAATCCACACAGTGAATAAAGTGTTATTTTGAAACTTCTAAGAGACTGTTGCATAAAAAAAGAACAAATCAAAGCCTGACAATGCCTACAAATTATTAACTAATTGTCTTTACACTTTCATTGAAACTTCCTCTTGTGCTATGCATTGCTTGAAATTTCCTTCTTCACTTTAGCTGCAGGAAAGAATAAGTGATCTAGAGAAAGAGAAGGAACTCTTGAAGAAAGACTATGACAAGCTATGTAATAGGTAAGTTATGGTTTCAGTATATAAAAGACTTGAATCCTATCCTGTTTGGTAGCTCTTCATATAGTGTATGCATGAATGTGCATATGCATCGTTTGTGTATGTGCACGCATGTAGATGTATTCATGCTACCAGTAATGGAAACTTTTATGGTAAAATGCTTTATTTTCTCATACCAAAATTATTTCTCCTTGTAAAGTTGGATTGTTTTTTCAGTGTGATATCTGTCCAAAAATACTAATGACTAAGCACAGTGTTTATAGTGTCCTTACAATATTTGTTATATTTCTTTTTTATCTTCTACAGTGAAATTAAAAGGTATAGTAGCAAAAACCTGTGCATACAAATAGCTTAAAACATTTTTTTTACACATGAGCTATTATTTAGCATTTTGTCTAAGCACAGTTGGTCAGCTGTTTCTTGCTTGAGTAATTAGGTAAATATGATTCTTTCGTAACATAGTAATCTACAATATGACTTTTCTTTTACCTGAAATGATCTACCTTTTAATATATTCTCATTTAGACTTTGATTCATGTTTCATCATTCCATGTTACTGTGTAAGTAGCAAGAAATCAGAAAAATAAATAGATCATTTTATTTTAACTACTGTTTCACAGCTAACTTTTTGTGTTGCTTACTTGAACAATGCAACTTTACTACAGCTTACCTGTTGCTAACAGTGGCTAGGTCAGTGTCTGCAGATTCCAGGTAATCGACAAATATTTCTTTCTTCTTTTGAATGGATGAAAAGAGACATAAACCCGTTCTTTGCCAATGTTATTTCTTTTGAAATTTATTTGAAGTCAATGGGAATTTTGCCAAAGCCAAAACTGCAGAACTGGATCTAAAAAGTTTACAAAGAACAAGTATGAATTTGTCAGTTGACTGTTATTTTTTAGTCAGCATCCAAGAAAACAATTCATTTGGATAAAACATTTGGAGAAATTGTTTTCATATGACCTTGTAATACCAATCTAGCAATGCTTAAACTCCCTCCAAAGGAAACGGTGCCAGATGTGTTTGACCATTTATAGTTACCCAGATGGCTCCAGCTCCAGTGAAATACAGTAAATGTGAAAGAAATTGCATGTGAATTCAAGTAAAAGTAATCTTAAAATTCAAAGGAAGAAAGTCACAGAAGTAGATGTAATTCAAACTGACTTCAGCATTATACAGGCTTGGATAAAACCTGTCTTCTAAGTTGTTCTTCATTTAAACATCTAAATTCTGGATTTCTGTCATAGCAGATCAGTGATTCTTCTGCTAGTCTTTTGAAAAACCAAAATAATGCCTAGCTCCATCTTTATATTAGGTAATTCATAGAATGATAGGGATTGGAAGGGACCTCTGAGGATGGTCTAGTCCAACCTCCCCACCAGAAATTGCAGTTGTACATAATGGTAATGTATGAGTGCACTTGTAACTGTTTATCACAGTTGTTAGAACCTGAAAACATTTTCAGAAGTGTGAAGACACAAGATGTTTGATATCTTTTCCTTCTAAGATTTATTTTTGCTTTATGGGAACCAAGCAAGCATTGAAGAGTGCTAAGTCTAAGCATTTCTAGAACACACTCTGTTTCTTCTTTACCTTTGCAGTAATAAAGAAATGAGTGGGGATTCAGTGCATTATATTCTCTGCATATTACCTTCAAAATTACAGCAGAGTGAAGTATGTATTACTGTAGGACTTAAAAGCTTTGCTTATGTTCATGCATACTGTAAAAGACACTGCCACAATATAAGATGATATGTGCCTAGAGAACTGTATAAAAAGGTGAAAGTATGAGAAAAAGAAAATGCAGAGATAGAACTGTTTTTATGAAAATCACAAGTCAAGAATACAGACTTGAGTATCTACAATTCATGCTCTAACATTGTTTTTTCTTTAATCTTAAGGTCATTCTTCAAGCATATTAAATATAAATGCACTTAGATAGATGTACTCAGAACCACTTTATGTAGTCACAGCCATCAAAGCAGGCAGTTCTCTTTCTGCCAGTGTGTAGTCTGGAGCTATGTGGGCTGTCTCATCTACAATATTCCTTTCATCTCCTTAAAGTTTTTCTGGTTGAGACTTTTGTTACATAGATCTCTGGAAGAGATAGATTGATAAATAGATAGGTATCAGATGACATACATACATAGATACATACATACATATATATATATTTATACACACATTTATATGTAAAAAATAACCCCCTTTTTTAATACATGAGCTTCATCAAAGTGAAATGATGAGGAAATTACTCTTGTTTATAAAAAAACCCACTAAAATTTCTGATTTCTCACAGAATATAAACGTTAATAAAGTGGTTTATGATTTGTTAACATTTTTCTAGTCACTAAGAATATGAATATTGAGTAATAATACAAAGACCATAGTATTCACTGTCTAAATTATGAAAGCACATTGCACAGCCTCCCATCTTACTGAGAATCAGAAACTGTAAATTATGGAACGTACTTAATTTTGTTTCAATCTGAGTTACACATTTTGTTGTGGTTCCAGCAGTTCTAATTCTGTGTCCATGCAATCCTTATTGCACATAGATTGGTAGCTTACAAGTAAATAATGTGTTACAGGCAAAATAGTTATTCTAATTTCTTTGCCCACCTCTGTTTTTTATTTCTTAAATTAGGGGAAAGATTACTTTATATGTGCTTCTTAATCAGTATCAGAATTGTTGTTTTACAGCCTGAGAAAACTGTTGTCACTTTGTGGTCAACATTTTTTTAAATAGGCAACTGACTTTAGGCTCTGCATGTTCTGCAGATTTATACGAAACCAGGTGGGTGATTCCAGTTCTCTACATTAAGAGGGTTTGTATGTGGAAAGAATGGTTTTGTCAGTTGTCAGTTGCTGAGGTTTGGAGTTGTGGATTACTCTGGGATATGCATCTGAATTCCTTTTCTAGCCCCACAAATGCTGCATGCTGCCAACTTTTCTGACTTTGGAGCTCTAAATTAAGGCCAGTTCCTTTGCTCATCCCACAAACCCTTTCATGTTTTTTAACCGCAGCCTGAGAAAGGCGCCTTGGTTTCAACAGCAGCAGACCAGCATATGTTTACTTAATTCCTAAGACATGATGACAGTGGTCTGTGTGCCACTAAAAGCTTTTTTCTTTATTATTTTGTGTTGGAGCTGGTTTCTAAAAGTTTTTCACATGCCACATGTTTTATTGCAGTGTCTTCAGTATGACCCATGAACAGCAGTGGAAATTAAAGGAACAGCAGCTGAAACTGCAAATTGCTAAACTAGAGACTGCTATCAAATCTGATTTAGCAGACAAAAATGAAATCCTTGACAAGTTCAAAGCAGAAAGAGGTAAACTTCTGAAAGAAATACTGTTTTCCCATGATGTGAGGTTCTCCTGTGTGTGAGTTCAGGTATATTGCCCCAAAAAAGCGTACATTCTATTTTCTATAATTTCAGAGCTGTTTTTTAAATGTATTTGAATGATATGCTTAAATTATGACTAGCTATTAAGGATAAGAATTGACCCAATACAGAATTGATCCAGTGAGGATCATATAACTCCAGCCGCTTTCATTCTTAATCTCTTGGGTTAGTATTTACCCTTTATTTTGCAAAGTAGGTGTCAGATGTCTGGAAAACAAGTGCTTTTTATTTACTGGAAAAGATAGTGATGAGTTTTTTACCTCTATCTGACTGGTACTGCTTGGTCTATAAGAACTCATTCTGTGAGCTTAGGTAGGATATTTGGGTGAAATGTGTTGGCACAATATGTGTTTTGATTGCAACCTAGAAGAGTATTATTGCACAGTCCCTTAGGTGTCTTACAAGGCCCTTATCAACATGGAAGGCTATCTGCAACTCTGTAGTCTTCTTCCTCTTGTGGCTCTATAGCCTTTTTGCCAAGCTTCTATGACAACGTTCTCCAAAGCCTCCAGGGCAGTGTGTCTTTGCGCTGGTACTATCATGACCCTGCTACTGAAAACCCTAATATTGTTGTGATAATATATTCATGTGGGATGTGGTCACGAGTGGTGTAAGAATTGTCTCTTTTCTCCCTCGTCTTCTTCCCCTGTGGTTGCAGCTTTGGAGTTAAATTCCATGAAACAAGCCAAGCAGCAGCCAACACCAACCCTGATCCAAGTGCACTCCAATAAGTGCTGATAGTATTATAATGGAAACAACCGATAGAGGGTATGAGTGACTCGTGGTGAAAAACAATGTAGTTATATGGGAAAACTGAATGGCAGGACCAATCTCATCACTCCTGTCCCCAAAGGCTGTTGTGGAAGTATTCCCTTCCCTCCTGCCTTGTTACCTGCATATCTTACATTTCTATTTTTGGTTGGGATCATAGAGACCCAGCCTGTTGAGAATGTGAAGAGGCAACATGAACAGTGCTAAGGCAGACTGAGCTGTGCTGTTATTAAGTTCTGCCCATTTTAGCTCAAAAAGCTGTTGAAATCACCTCAATTTGAACAAAGGCTAGTTTCCTTTCTGTATATCATTTATAGGTTTTAAATTAACTTGAAGCAACAAGGATGAATAAATACATAAAATGTATACAAAAACTTCAGTGGGGTTCATGTTTAAAAGGAGTGGACTGAGCTTGTTGCTTATGTTAAAAAATTCGTGGCAATGAGAAGTACTTGAGGAGGGACATCTTGCCTCCTTATCCATGGAGAAAGTGCTAGTTAGATCTCAGTTTATATTGTAGGGAAACGAAACAGCAACAGCATGAGGGGCCTTCTGTTGGACACCTGCCAACAGATAGAGGCCTTTTGGGTATATCATCTGTGAGAGTCCAGAAGACTCAGATGCTGATTAAGTATTTCACCATCTTTCATGAAGGCCTGCCTTCTCTGCCCTTTCTCAAGGCTAATTTTAATTGTTCTCTTATTTGCTTTCTAATTTTTAGCCCTTAATGTTTCTAATTATAGTTTCTTTTCAGTTGCACAAATGCATTAAATTTTCCTCATAACTGCAAAGAATTAAAACCTTACTGGTGATTGATTATGTGTTAGGATTGAAAGTGACTTGTGGAGTCCCAACGCATGTATGAGTCAGGCTACTGTGTATAGGAGCAGCAACATTACAGATGATTCATTTTTAGTGAAGATGTCATTTAATATATAAACTCTGCAAAATTAAAACTAACCTCATGTCAGTTTTTGAAACATTGCAAACCCCTTGAGACTAGCATCTCAGCCACCTGTTTCCTGCTGAGTTAAAGCCTCTAAACTGAAAAGCTGTTCTATAAAAATAGCCAAGTTGTGCATCATGCCCTGAGGGTCAACAGGAAAGATTCTGGCATTAAAAAGATACTCTGGGCTCTTTTGTTGAAAGCAGTGGAATATATTCTCAATTAAGCATGTAATGTTCTACCAATCAACTCCCACAAGTGCAGATGGGGATTACAAAGGCTAATATTTCATGTCAGCTTGACAGTTAACATTTATATCATTCTGATCTAAAATATTAATTCACAGTATTTAAGTGTTTGGAATGAGAATATAACTTTCAGAAAACACAGGGAAAAAATAGAAGGAATGAAAACAATGTTATCAGGGGAATAAAAAGTTTGGCCAAGGTAGCAGAGTGCAAAAGTTCTTTTATTCCTTAGAAACCACAATGATTTTGAGAAAAACTTGTGTCTAAAACTTTTCCATGTGAAGGGAAGGTCTGTTATAACTAAAATATTTCACCTAATCCTTAAGTTTTTTCTCAGATCTTAGTGAGGTAATCATTGTAGATGTAGCTGTGCATTAGTGGGGGTTTGTGTAAAATCTGTCTAACATTCTGCTAATAGGTTTAATAGCATTTAGTCACTCCGATTGACAAAGACTTTTCTATCATCTCTACTCCCTTCTTTCATCCCTCCTCCCAGGACGGGAAGCTGTACCTAGCTGTGTATATCTTTCCATTTGTAAATATAGAACATGTAGATTTTTAATGCTGTAGATTACCTTTTAATAGAAACGAGAATATTTTGAGTTTTTTGATCCATACACCAGATCAAAGAGGGTAATTTTCTATCCCTTTAAATTTACCAAAGATTTCCCTGTACAAAGTAAATTTGGTTCTCCATTTTAAGATTAAATTTATATGCATAGATGTTGTGGGGCACTAGGTTAACATGAAATGGCAACTTTATACATTTTGTAATTATGTTGAAGTATCATGTTTTGTTCTTTTTCTATGTGAAGACCAAAGGGAAAAGTTGATGCAAGAGAATAAAGACCTGCAGTTATGCAACCAGAAGCATAAGCAACAGCTAGATGAACTGAAAAATCATTTGAAGTTTCTGACCAAGGTGAACTCTATTTGTGTTTAGAATATGGGCCAAAACCTTCCTTCTGTGAATTACACACAGTGCAAATACTTACTGAAAGTAAAGGAATACTTTGATATAATAGTGTTTATTTATGCATAGTATTAAGCAAAAATATCATGTCTAGTGAGAATGTATCTTGTTATTCTCAGTCTATTTCTTTGATATTCATTCACATCTGATAACATCTTCTCATTAAGTATTTCTGTTTCAGGAAAGTGATACTGATGTGGCAGAACTCAATGAAGCCCACTTGCCGATAAAGGTAATTTGGAAAGAATGAGTATATGGGGAGCTGGAACTAGATGATCTTTAAGATCCCTTCCAACCCAAACTATTTTATATATTTTTGTGGGGTGGTTTTTTTTGTTTTGGGTTTTTTCCTGTTTTAAACCTTTGTTTGACCATTACATGTTTTCTACAAAATGCCTGGAATTATCAAGGGCTGAATTAGTAGTTAATGCTTCAAGCTCATGTGTGTGCTTTTGTTGTGTGTGTACTTCAGTTACACTGAGGTGGAAGAGAAGATTTTAAAAGTGTCAGGATTAAACCTAGACTTATGTAGATAATTCATTATAATCTCAGAAGTTTATTAAACCTGATTCACAAGCATTTTCAAAAAATACTTATTTTTTCTAACTAAACAACTTACCACACCATTTTGTTTTTCCTGTAATGCTTATTAAAAAAACCCAAACGTTTTTGCTTATTAGCTCTATAATTTATGGGAGTGTTGTGTGAACAAGGCAGTTCTAAAATGCCGTATAGCTATGCTTACCAACTTCTCTTTGTGTATTAAAACAAAAATACACAGAAAATATCCTATTTTTTTTGCTCTTTAACATAAGTTGTAATTTTATTGTTTAGAATAAAATTGGAAATAAAGCGAGGATTGCAAAAATACATCAGCAAAAATTAAAAAAATTGCATTACATTTTGAGTGTTCCAGTGACATAGGTTTTCTTTTCTTGAGGAACTGTTTACACTAAATGGAATCCTTTTCTACTGCTGAAATACAAATTATAATTGTACAATGATAATGAAAAAAAGAAAGCACAACACCCCCCAAAACAAACTAGGTGAAAATTAAATGCCCAGTATTAATAGCAGAAGCAATGTAGACCTAAGAAGAATAGTTCAGGTTTTATACCTTCACCAAAGCAGGAATATTAGTTATATAAAAGGCAAGTATATTAAGGGTTTTGTATTTTCCTTGGATAGACAAGAGTGATTGCTCGAATATCTCATCCATTTTAATTGGTTCCTGATAATCATGAGATTACATTACTGAGAAAGATCCTGACACATAATGGGCTACATTATTCCTATTTATTTTGTTACCACTTGCTCAAAATTTACAAAGTTAGGTTTAATGTCTTATTGTTGTTCATACTTATATCTCAGAGTAACATTTGCATATCTTGCAAAAGTTTGTTCTGATAATTTGTCAACTTTGATCCAGGTTCAAAAGCAACAGCAGAATGAAGACCTTATGTTTTTGGAAAAAGTAGAAGATGATGTCCCTAAAGCTTTAGAACGCTCCATGCAGGAGCTGCAGTTAACACATTCGGAAACAGTGCAAGAACTTGAAAAGACAAGGAACATGTTAATTGTGCAGCATAAAATTAACAAAAACTATCAGGTACTAAACTCACAGTGCAAAATTATCTCATAATAACATTTTAACATTTGTAGCGCTGGAACTTGTCATAATTAAGGCTTGCAATTTCATCAGCAAAGCCATTCTGTTTATTGGTAATCTAACATAAGATGTGCTATTGTTGAAAGTTTTGTTTCAAAAATATGAGGTCCTAATGACTATAACTGCAGTCTTCTAACTTACCCTGATCAGAGCCCTCAAAACCATGCCTGCTTGGGATTATCTCTGAGCTCTTGTCAAGTCCTCACAGGAAAAATACTAAGTGTACTTACCAAATAAGCTTCCTTTTCCAGAACAGTCCGTTTTTACTTTCTTGAGATAGATTATTGCAGATCATATTTTGACTTTTTAAAATAACAAAATCATTAATGACACAAATAGGAACACTGTCCTGAAAGAGTAGTTACTCTACTTTTCTTAACAACGTTTTTTAGATCTTGCTGAAATTTAAACCAATTGCTGTGTTGCTGGATGAAAAATCACTGCTATTTTAACGTATTCTAAATGTTCTTTCCTCAAATCTACATGTATTTGTAGTCAAAAGCACATGCAGTGTCAGTGCAGACTGATTCCCTTTTTAAATCCAAATGTTTTTGCAGACCGAAGTGGAAGCAGTGACAAGAAAGATGGAAAGTCTACAGAAAGACTATGACTTAAGACTGGAACAGTCTGCCCATCTTCTTGATATTAGAGCTGCACGTATCAGAAAACTAGAAGGTATCTTTAAAGTATTTTCTTCTCTACATTTTTTATGTTTTATCTCTTGCAAATTTGCTTTTCAGTTGAAGTGTTTTTCCATTCGTAAAACTAGTAGAAAGGTTAGTTTTTTCATGCAAAATTAAATTATCTATGTACTCTTTTATTGTCTAAAATGATAACATCATTAATCAAACAATATTCAGCAAAGCAACTTCTGCTGCAGCTATTGCTAAATAAAACTACCAAACTTTGACAATTATTTATTTATTTTTACTAAATTGTACATGTATGCTCAGTCTTTTATTTTGCTGTCCTGTCATTACATGATCATTTTACATCTCTGAAAAAATCCCCAAGTCTTAAGTATTAAATGCCTATGGGATATTTCAACATAATTAATTTGAAATGCTGTTTTAATGGTTTCAGTGTGTGTGAAGGATGCTTAGAAGCCCTAACTAGGATATATTAAAAACCCCAATGTCATAATGTCATAACAATTTCTGTGCTTCGTCTCCCAAGTTACATCCCCTGTATGATACTGCATGATGATCTATGTCCTAAATCTGTGTTGATTCGTTTAGTATTTACTGCCTGTGAGGCTGGTCAACCTGTAAGGGTCTTGGCTAATAGCTCTGTCCATGAAACACATTACGGAGGTTAAAATTCAGATGTATTCAGAAACAAAGCTCCATATCTTAAGTCTCTGCCATATTTGTATAGTGATACTTACTCTGGTCATTGCTTAAGACTTCAGAATTTTTGCTGTTAACTCCCTTGTAATCTGTTACTAATTGTTAAGGGCCTGCGTTTTTTAGAGCAGCTCCTCCGGAGGTATTCTTGATTGTTGTCAGTGTGCTAAATACACAGTAGATACATGAATTAATATGTGTGATTTCTTGTTTGGTAGCATGTTTAATAAGGTAGAGTTGTTAATATTCAGTTATGCTTTTTTCCCTCTCCACTCATTCACTAATTATATTGCTTTTTAAGCAAAACAATCGTAATATAGTTCTATTTTATTTTATTTGTTGCAGCCCAACTAAGAGATATTGTCTATGGTACAAAACACCATAAATCCAAACCAGAAATATCGTCAGGTGATCCAATGGATGACTTTAATGAAACTGTGTGTTTAGAAAGAGGAGAGAACCTTTTTGAAATTCACATCAGTAAAGTGATCTTCTCTGCTGGAGCAATAAACACATTTGGTGACCGTGAACCTGCAACTTTCTGTACTTACGGATTCTATGACTTCGAACTTCAGACCACCCCAGTCGTCTATGGGCACAGCCCATCATACAATTTCACTTCTCAGTATTTTGTCCGTGCCGATGACAACTTTTTGCACTATATTCAGCAAAACAGTATCACACTTGAAGTTCATCATGCGTATGGCATTGATTATGAAACAGTTGCTACATGTCAGTTGAAGTTCCCTGAAATTTTGGAAAACAGTGGGAAGATCTACAGCACAGCAAATTTAGTTGGTAATTAACATATCAAAAAGTGTTTTGTTGAATGCAGTACTGTAGGTGAGAATTAGCCAAATGTGTATTTGGCTAATGATAATTGCTATGTCAAAAGGGAAAAAAGGTTTACACAACACATGCAGCATGTTTTGCTTATTCCACCAAGTGTTGTGGGAAAGCTTTAGCAAGTTAAATTTTGCCCATAATGATTGAGGACAAAGATGATAGTAATAATAGTGATCCTGAAATATGCGACATTAGAAATGTATGACATGCTGCAAGTGGCATTAAAGAATCCTGTCTGAAAATAGAGAGTGATTCTTTTGTCTTCTGTAAAGTGTTTATTTGCAAAGTGTTGCTACTGCACATGTTAAGAATTTTAATACAAAAGACTATCATCTTACTCAACAGAACTATGCAAAAGCATGGACAGTAATAGTAGAGCTGTATAATCAATTGCATTGTAGTTGTAAGACATCAGAAAGGTGTGAATGATGGTGACTGTAGTTAATAATATTAAGTATAAGCAAAACAAGCTATGGGAGAACTGGTTTAACTTTTGTGGCTTTCTTCTTTTTCATTTCATTTATGGTTTTAAAATAATTTTAGAGTGTCCTAGTGAAGCCTTTTATAAGAAGTACTTAATATTCTGTGCTGCTTATGTCAGAAGTGCTTTGTCAGATCAGTATATTCTGAGACCTCAAACTGCCTTCTTTTGTCAAAGGTCTGGTTTGATAAAGTGGTATTTTTGCCTGTAATTTAAACCACATACCACTTTGTGGGACCTTTCTAACTGCTGACATACAAAACTCTCCTAAACTTTATTTGCCTTCAAGAGATTAAAATAACGAACTTGACTCTGTAGCTTGGGCAGTAAATACTACAGATTCCAGTATAAAAAATGCTCATATTTCAGTTTTGGATCATAGATGGAGGTAGGACCAGAGGAGTTGTTTCTGTTTCTGACATGAACCACACATTGCAAGCCACAAACACTTTTGCAATGCATAGTCACAAGAGAACTGATTTTTGATTTGTGGTGTTTCCTAGATTTTGACTTATTTTAATGCTGAAAAGAAAATTAGTACCATCCGGTATGTATTTGTTACTTAGGTATCAAAGGAAACATTCAAAATTATGGCACCGTAGAATACTGGGTCAGGTTACGAGTTCCTATGGATCAAGCTATTAGACTCTACAAAGAGAAGTCAAAGGCTCTGGGCTATGTAACATCCAGTTTTAGGGAACATAAACGACAATTCCAGGTATGTTTGGCTTCGTACTCCATAGTTTTAATTGTCACTAGAATATTTGAAATTACTATGTTTAGTTAACCTATAAGCACCAGATTATGCTAATATTTTCTTCTAGTACAGTATTTTTAAATGTTAGACCAGTTGGGTTTCAGATCAGTGGAACAAGTGGAGCAATTGTTCAGAAAGGTCTCCAAGTTCTTAGTGTTTGAGTATTATGAGACTATTTCATGTTTTGTTGTGGTTTTTTATTCTGGCCGGATAATGAGAATGTTCATAATATAAAGCACTGTTTAATCACATAGTCACAGAGAGGAGAAGGGGGGACTTTCAGACATCTTCAGCAACTGTTTAAGAAATAAAAGTACTCAGGTTGAAATACATAAATTAAAACAACTTCAGAATTTTTAATGGGCTGTGGTTTTTTTTTTTATCTATTGTTGTTTAAATTATTGTATGTCAGGGGTAACCTTAATGTTTTCTATTATTCCATAATGAAAATCTGTATTGTACTAGACTCTCAATGGATTCCATGATGTAATCTGAGAAGTATGTTTAGTGTTTAAGGTCAATGTAGGTGTTTTCAATAACTTGGTGTTTGATAACATTGGAACGTTTGCTTTAAATCTAATTGTTAAAGGAATCAAATATATTTTCAACTAACTCACAAAATCAGATTGTTTTTAAATGCCAAAATCTGCTGCTAAGTTTTCTCTATTCTTGACTATCTTTTTTTCTAACTGTGTTGTCAATCGAAACACAATTGAAAGATAAGGCACGTGGAACAGAGCATTTTGTTGTAATTATTGTAAAGCTACAAATTCAAACATGGACACTGAAATATGCTGATTATATGGGAAAAAACAATAGGAAAAATTGCATAAATGAAGAACAGCTTCTACAGAACTGATGTTTAAAACACTGCAGTTTTCAGAAATGTTTAATGGCAGAAATGTTTCATGGCTATAGCAGATGGTTGCATTATGTTTAGGGTTCTGTCAATCTGCACCTAGAAAAGTAGCTTCAGTTGTGTGTTCCAAAATTTAAGTTTTGAGTAGTTAGACATGCACGTGTATATAAAATTTTCTGTCCTGCATAGTGTCAGAAATCATGGAAACATGAACTGTACATGAACTGCTATAATTTTTTTTTTTTCCCGTTCTGAAGGTAGCCAGAAATAGTACTCTTAAGGTTGCATACTAAGGACTTACTGAGAAAACCAAACATGATAGTTTAACTGTTTTAGTCTGTACTATTTCTTAAAAATGTTTAACATTTTGTCATACAAAATGAAATTGATTCATTTCCCCATATACTAAAAGATGGAACTCTGGCTTCTACAAGCAAGATAATTCTGTACAATTAATGACAATACCTGTGTCACATCTCAGTGAAAAAGGAGATCAGTAGAGATGAGGGTTCCTCATTTAAAACAGTAATGTTCTTGTGTCTCTTGTTCTTTGATTTTTATTAGAATTAATTTCCTAGTTGGCCAGTTATCTGTTTCACAGTATGTGCAAGCTATGCTGATGGGTCACCAAAGGTAAAGCTTGGTCGAGGATCAGGCTGGGTGACCTTCGAGGTCTTATCCAACCAGATATACTCTGTGATTCTGTAACTTTAAAAAGTTGAGTTTTTTAAATTTACTTCAAACATTTATTAGTTCTCTTTGAATGCTGACTTCTAATTTTTGTTAATTGTTTATGTAAGTAATTGTTTCTGTAAGTAAATGTTTTGAAGCAAGAAAAAACCCACAGGCATATAGAGTGCAATTTTAGTTGTTGAGAAGTAAATATATAAAAGGGACTGGAGTTATAAAATTTCTTGATGCAGGACAGCTGTTAAGGTCAGAATCTTTAAAATCACACTAGATATAAATCAGTCTTAAAACTGATTTTTTACTGCTTTGTAGATAATCAAATGACAAGTAGGTCATTAAACTTTAGAAGAATAAAGCAAACAATCACAGGCCTTGAAAGCATTAACCTCTTACTTCTTTATACCAATAACCCAAGAAAGATGTCATTGAACAAGTAGTATTTTGACATATAAAATTAAACAGTAGTTGGAGTGTCATTGAAATAATCAGTTATTTGTTCTATTTATATAGTTCTTAGAGTTCACCAACATAAGCATTCTAATGTTTTTAATTTAATTGTTTTTTTTTTTCATTTAAAGCAGCAGATACTCAGAACTGCCCAAGTCAGCACTTCAACAGATGGCAATTTAAATGAACTCCACATTACAATAAAATGTTGTAACAATCTACAAGCCCGAAAAAAACATCTTCAGCCAAATCCTTATGTTGTCTACAAGTTCTTTGATTTTGCAGACCATGATACTCCCATCATTTATAGCAGCAACAACCCACAAATAGATGACCATATGTGTTTCCAAGTGCCAATGAATGCAGATTTAGACCGATACCTAAAATCAGAATCCTTAAGCTTTTATGTATTTGATGATGGCGAAATGGAAGAAGGTGCTTACGTAGGGAAAGCCAGTGTGCCTCTTATTTCTTTAGCGCATGACAGATCTCTCTCAGGTAAGAATTAGACCTCTTTAAACGTATTAAAATATTCAGTTACTGTTTCATATGAATCAAATTGAAGAAAAATCCCACCAGAGGGATCTGGACAGGCTGGATTGAAGGGCCACAGTCAGTTCTATAAGGTTCAGCAATGCCAAGTGCCGGGTCCTGCACTTGGGTCACAACAGCCCCATGCAGCACTTACAGGCTTGGGGCAGAGTGGCTGTAAAGCTGCCCAGCCAGAAAGACCTGGAGGTTCTGGTCAACACCTGGCTAAATGTAATCCAGAGGTGTGCTCAGGTGGTCAAGAAAACCAATCGTATCTTGGTTTCTGTCAGAAATAGTGTGGCCAACAGGACTAGGAAATTGGTATCTCCCTCTAATCAGCATTAGTGAGGCCACATCCTCTCTGAGCCTCATTTTCTTGAGGCTGAACCAATCAGTTCTTTAAGCCTCTTCTGTGTCCTGTGCTCCAATGTCCTGAAGCTAAAAAATGTCAGTGTCTCACTTGTGCTGCAGAGGCCAAAACTGGACAAAGTATTCCGGATGCCATCTCTTTGATATTGAAGAGACAAAGTATAAAACTTCCCTGGACCTGCTTGACTGCATTCTTTTTAGGACAGGCCAGGGTCCATCTGACATTCTTTACTGCAAAGACACAGCTTGGCTGGCTTTTTTTTCCTTTTGTCAAGAAGGACTAACTCTGTTTTTCTGCAAGGATGCTTGTGGCCTGTCAGCCCCCGGCCAGTACTGCTAATTGGGGCTATTCCTGGGATGATCCAGGACTTGGCATTTGCTTTTGCTGAACCTTATGACGTTATTCTACTCTCAATAGCAGCCCTGCCTTCAAGGTTGCTCACAAGTTGGTATCAGTTAGTAATTTACTATGATGTTTGTAATACAGAAGCAACTTTATTATTTCATTGACAGCTGCAAGTCATGGAGGAAAGTTTTAGAATCCTGATTCTATAATTTTTCCATATAAATGCATAATACAAATTTTGCAAGTGATTATAGGATGTTTCTTCTTCAACAAAAGTTCATCCGCTTGCAGATTTTAAAAACCCTTAAATTTTCTTTGACAAGAGTTAGTATTAGTAAAACATGGAAATGTTTTACTTAAACCTTTTGAAAGATTTTAATATAAATATCTGGTACTGGATTATCTGAGAAACCCACAGGGCATCTTGAATGAATGCAGTGATTTAGTACGTGCTAAATGCTGTATTTCTGGATGCCCGCAGTGTTATATTGGATTCATTTTGATGTATGTTGACATAGCTTCCAGTATGAGTACTGTTAAGTTACTTAATCTCTGAATCCCATTCAATTTTGCATTGCATCTCCTCGTATATGTGTAGAATAAGATAATTTAGATCAAATTTGCATTTTGCTTTCAGGTACTTTTGAACTAACTGATTCTGAAAGACGTGCTGCTGGCACCATCACAGTTGAATTAAAATGGAGTTTTGTCTACCTACCACCAACTGAATCAACAATGGCTGCAGACTTAGCAAGTTTAATTGAAAATGAAAAATCAATGGCAACTGAATTTCTAACAGAGGAAAAAACCCAGACTCCAACCCTGTTGCCTTCTTTTACTTCATCAGTGATAGTGAGTAATTTAACAGATTCACAGAAGATAACAGATATAAAAGACCTATTACAGCAGGTCATTCAGTTCTTCTCAGCTGACCAGAATTTGTCCTTACTGTAAAACAATGTGTAGTACAAATATTTTGTATAATCAACATCTTTGACTTCCTTTGGAAGTGAAATCCTTCTTTTATCCAAAGCTTTTTAATTTTTTTATAATGGTAGGTAACTGGTTAGCAAAAGGGTGAGGAGAAAAAAGAAGAGAAATAACAAACATTAAATGCCTTCTCTGTAAATATAGTGCTTATTAATTCTCTCCAATGTAGATGTCCTGCATGAAATGTAGTTACATGCTTGTGCAACTTCAGAACTACGGTTGCAATTTAAGACAGTCATGGAATGACTGGAATGTTTCTGGATTGTTTTGTTAATTTTACAAATATTGTCAATCTCTTTCCTGTGTTAAAATTCTCCAAAAGAAACGGCACAAGGGAAGGTGTCAGAGGTAAGATAAGCCTACAGAACAAGAAAAAAAAATATCAAGCACTCTGTAAATAGTAATAATAAATCATTCAGCCACACACATCATTCCACTGGCTTCAGTCCTACGCTTATTCCTTGCCTCGAGCTCAAATGGCATTTCATAGATGTTCTGTGAGTCTTATACCCATTTGTGGATGAATTCTGAACAATATCTTGAACCTTATTTAAGCAACATCTTCCTGTTTAGAATTTAATTTAGTACAGTAAGATTTGGCTTTGAGAAAAATTAGGGTCCCTCAAAATTTACTGTAAAATAAGATGGTTAGAATATGGCAATGAATGGTCTTGAACTATATTGTTTTATTACAGAAACCAACACCCAAGCCAAGGCAGCATGCAGCTCAAGCAGACAAGAAAGTATCTTTTCAGGATCTTACTACAATACAGACGGCAGTAAGTTTTATTTTGCTTATGCATGTTGAAGCCAGAAAGGTTACTTATGTCTCAGTATGGACAATTTGTAGAATAATCTACTCTATTTTAGCAGCACAAGACTGTGATGTCCTAGGCAATGACCAGTAGCATAGTATTGCATATAGGTGGGGGATACAGTACTGGTATATTTGTGTGGCTCCCCCAGAATTGCTTGCTATCTTCCACAGTTTAGAAGCTTCAACTACTGTAGACATAGGGCACATTCTAGCAAGAGAAATCAACCATCACTGTACTGTGTTTCTCATCTCTTTGAGTTGTTAATTAAAGTATCTTTGTACGATGTGTCACTTGCACAAACAGAAATGGCTCTACAGAAACCAGCTTGATCAAAACAGATCCTGTGTGTTGAGCTAATGAGATACGCACTTTGATACAGTTCAGTCACCTCTTAAACAAAGTTTGTCAGCTGAGATTACACACTGTGAGGACAATTAACTCTTCTGAACTTGGGGTGTAGTATCATGGGTACATCCTTCCAGATTCTAGGAGAGTCCGCATGAAATAACTCAAGTATATCTGCTCTATGATGTAAAGTTTCATTTGACCTTAAATAATCTGCCTTCAGAAAACTAAGAATGGTCTTTATTTATTAATTTAATTAAATCCAGTAAGTTAAAGTAAGGTATTTTAACAGCTAATTGTAAAAGGTTATGCATATAGTTGTTAGTTAATAATATGTTACATTAATTAAAATATATCTGTGATGATTTTTTTTTCCCATTAGTAAATGCTTTGGTTGGAATTTAAATGTTAACCTCAGTTTTCACTTCACAAATTCTTCTGCTACTGTTTTCGTTTACCATGACTGGAACTTTGTTTTGAGCCATTCAGTCTAGACTGGAAATAAGAATGAAGTCAATCTCTTGGGTTTTGTTTTTGTGTTTTTTTTTTAAAAATCCCAAATACCGGTGAAATCAAATGTTTTGGAGCTTAGATATGGAAAACTGAAATGTTAGCCATATAGTTAAACACACAACATATATTCAGCATATCTCCAAATAGTAACTTCTCAAAGTGTGACATTTTTTCACAAGACAAAATTTTCTAAAAGAGAGAGCTACTTTGACTCCAGCAGAAATTTTCAATACCAGATGAGCAGCTGCCTCACCTGTTTTAAAAAACAACCTCACTCTCTGATTAGAGACAAAATACTATCAGAACCAGATACTTAAATAGCTGGGGCTTCTCTGATGTTTAAATCTTGTGGTGAAATGGCAGGGCTGCTAGAGAATTAGAAGTTCAACACATGAAAACTGTACAGGTCTGGTTCATTTTCCTGTTAGTTTTCTGACTAGCAGCGAAACTAGTTCTGTGGCATTAATGTGACACATGCCAAAGCAAAGAGTTGTTTTGGAAAAGGAGACTCACTAAAATTTGGGGTAAATGGTTTGAATTGCCCAAACCACTTTTAAGAGTTGTCCGGCTTCGTAGGTATCAGAGGACAGAAGCAGTAATGGTAATCAAGGGAAGCAAAGGAGGACATCTATTTCCATTCCAAGTGCTTCTCCATCAGTAAGTTTATACCTACTTATGTGCGTTAGTTGTCTATTATATATTAAAGACTTCCCTTTGTTTTACCTATAACTTAGGACTCTGTTGTTGAAAATAATGTGGAGCTTGCAGAGATGAAGGCTTCAGAAATTCCAAGTGTTTTAGAGGTACAAGATTATTCAAGTTTTGCATTTTTATATAATATATTACATTTGAATTCCATATGTGTGTTATTTCTTCTTTCACTCATTGAAAAATCAAACTATAGTAAAGAAAGATCTCAAAACCTTCTCTGAAGTTGGAAAAAAAAAAAAAAAAAAAAGTGAATCCTTGTGATGACAATCTCTTTTTTTTTTTTGGCCTGGAAAGGAAGAAATGTCTCCACTTATTTCCTTCTATGTTTGCATAAAAAATTATCTCCCGTCTGAAAACTACTACTGTATAACAAGGGAGAGATGAAGAAGAAATGTAATAACTTTGGGATATATTTAAATGTTTAGCATTCCAAGGAGAAGAAAAGTATTAAATATTGTAGTTCGTAATGATCCAAGCGCTTGTGAAAGTTTTGACAGATTGGCCAGTTGTAGTTTCTGGTGGTGTAACGCAACATTTAATCACTAGCTCTAATTTATCTTCCTTTCACTTTTCAACTTAATCGAAGCTCTAGATAAACTCAGTAAAAGTCTTCTTTCTACCATATCAGGTGATATTGGCCTGAAAATTTTATCCACAAAATGCAACTCAGTCACTGAAGGAATTATAAAGAATGATCAAACATCATCTAGAAGTCAGTGGTTATGATGCATCACCTGTGCTAATGCAGAGCGTAAGAAACATGAAGTCAGTTTTTCATGATTTTGAAACTTCAAGGATAACCCTTAGCTGTAGAATAAGGCTCTTCAGTGTTTGTTACTATTGCTTTGTGTGGCTTGAAATGTGGCAGAATAGACATAACTCTCAAGTCCAGTTTTGGAAAACTCAGAGGTGAGGCATCAGTGTCTCTGTGGTGGAGGAGAATTCTGCTAGAATTGTTTGATATTAAATTGCTAAATCTCCAGCAATTTCCATGGAAGATGCCACCTCTGTACTGTTGTATGCATTGAGGAGGCACTGTTCTATGTAGTTGTACTCAAAGAGAAAGTAAGGAATGAGACTCCTGCAGAGTAAGTTATGTACTGTTTTACCTTAGATAACATGTTTGCATTTTTAGTAAAGCTTCTTCTTATTTTTTTGTATGATTTTAGATTGCTTTTGAAACAGGAAATATTGTATAATTCACATTATAAAATTACCAACTAAGTAAGGTGGCAGTGGATTGTTTGGTTATTTTTTAAACTGAATCCTGTAGAACTGAGAAAGCTGAGATAAATGAATTCTGGAAATTTAACAGGCTGTATATATGTTGACAGGTACCAAATGATTATAACAGTTATGTTTTCACAAATATACATTGTTAGAGAATTGTCTTTCTACCATATCAATTATTTCTTACTGCAGTTGACAATTTCTCATTGTTTCCTGCACTGCACAAGCAATATAATTGTTTAAAGGTTATGTATAATGAATGTGAGCCATGACTCTTCAAGTTTTGAACTTTAGTAACTTTTACTACTCAAGGAGTGTTATAAAGACTATAAATTTCCCTGGTTTTATATAGCATGTGGTACATGAGGTTAAACAAGAAAGTCTGGCAGATGATACGGTAAAGGAGATGGCTGAAGACATTGAACAGGAAGAAGACCTCTCACATCTGTCAGAGGGGCAGTTGGCTGACCAGAGCTCGATTAGCTCTGGAGATGAGACAGAAATAGCTGAAGAATTGGAACCAGAAGGTAAAATGCATTTTTATGAATAAGAAACTGTATTTTCTTAATAAGTTTGTGTCTCTTTCCATTTACTTAAGCATTTCTTACTAGCAGTGGGAGCTGCCTCATTATGAGAGGCTTCATGACAGAAATGATGTTCTGGTGTACTTGATAGCTGAAGCTAGCTGGCGAATGTGGTAGTGTTATTTTCCTCCCAAATGGAAACTGTATTGTAATTGAATGCAAAAATCTGGTATCTGACCTAGATTCATAAAATATTAAAGGAAACCTGGCTTCTATTTTAAATGTCTTTATATTCTCCCTTAGAATTGTGCTGTTCTAAAGACTATTTTAATGAATATGCTCCTTTTGTCTGCAGATTAAGAGCCAATGCTGATACCAGAAATCCTTTCAGACAGTGAGAGGGGTAGTATGTCTTATCGCATCTGTGACATGAAGTTGTTGGAGATAGATTTATTTAAAGATTATAAAAGCCGGGTCATCCTGTTCCACCTCTGAGCTTAAATTGTTTGTCATAGAAATAAACCAGGTCCACGATACCAAACGTAACATAAAAACTCATGCAGAATTTTCTGTTCAGTTGCTTGTAGCTTCCACATAAGAATTCATTAGAAAAATTGGAAAAGTGTGATGTTGAATCCTCATTGTGTTTATAAGTAATTTACTCCAGAGAAAACAACTCCTGAATGCTCTAGAAAATAATCCACCTGCATATAGAACTAGTTTTGATT
>WBNM01028614.1:0-11895 GCA_013399055.1 Ramphastos sulfuratus | reverse complement strand
TCTCATAGCCTGTCATCATAGGACAGGTGTCTATATGTATTGGATCTACACCTCCAACAGATCTTTGAAAATGCACAGATGGTAAAACAAGCCCTGGGGGATGCAGATTTCCTTTATATAATGTGAAGAGTAGGCCTAGTTGTGGGCATCCTGCAGAAGGGAACATAGAGCCAGACTCAAAGGAGTGCAGGTTTTCCTTCACAGAAAGGCAGAGCCACCTTCTTGCAGGACACTGCTCTTGCATTGAGTGCAAGGGGAGCAGCACTGGTTATACTGTGTGAGAGCAGCCCTGAATTCATACTCTATATTTATGAGCAGGGGACAGAGCAGGTCTTTCTGTTCTTGGTAAAGGTATTTGCAGTAAGCTATGAAAGACAGAGCTTGCATACATGGGGTAGTTTTTTGAGTTCACCTGGAGAACATTCATGCTTCTAGAATGAGTAAGAAAGCCTGTGTAGAGTGCACAAGTTTCCAACATTCCTAGCATTAAAGCTACTGAAAAACTTTAGTGCTTCATATGTTTTGCACTTACCTCATGTGTTGGCTTTCTGGTATCTGAAGTGTTTGAAAATGTTTTATTCTTTGCATTTCAGTTACTCCCCCCACCCCGCCCTAAGTAACGGAACTTTATAAAGGAGGAAAATAAATCACTTTGAGAAGACTTTTCAGACTGAAAAAGGTTTTGTTTGTGCAAGTTATGTACAATGAAGAGAGTCAGAGGTGCTAAACACATAGTAGGCCTACCTGAATTCTTCTCAGCTGAGGTTTGAAAGATATTTTTAACAGCTAAGTCTTACTGAGTTTCATTTAAGGGACAGTGTAGTGGGTTGAGGAACTTCCTCCCCAACAACTGAAAATTTCCCAGACCAGCTCAGATGGCTTGGAAGTAAGATAAAGCTATATTTTACAGCAAAGCTAAATTTATAAGCATATATACACAATATATTTCCATCTATATACAATTATATACAATTTAGAAATAATACAGAAATCCAAATTCCCTCCTGGATAAACAAAAGAAGGCCAGAAGGGGCCCAACAGCCACCTTCTCTCTTTCTCCCAGACAGAAAAAGCAACCAGCAAGGCTCATGTGTTATCTGCTAGCCAAGGTTAATGGAAGAGATTAGAGAGAGAAGAGAAAAGATCCAGTGCTCAGGAGCAAAGAGGCAGGATTATTTACACCTTGCATTTTTATCCCTTTTTAGCAAACCAGTACTGGGCCCCATCCTCTTTAGCATCTTCATTGATGATCTGGATGAGGGCATCAAGTCAGTCACCAGCAAGTTTGCAGATGACACCAAGCTGGGGGCAGATGTTGGTGGGTTGGAGGGCAGAAGGGCTCTGCAGCGGGACCTCGAGCACCTGGACAGATGGGCAGAGTCCAAGGGGATGGCTTTCAACAAATCCAAGTGCTGGGGGCTGCACTTTGGCCACAACAACCCCATGCAGAGCTACAGGCTGGGGTCAGAGTGGCTGGAGAGCAGCCAAACAGAAAGGGATCTGGGGGTACTGATTGACACTCGCCTAAACATGAGCCAGCAGTGTGCCCAGGTGGCCAAGAAGGCCAATGGCATCCTGGCCTGCATCAGGAATAGTGTGGCCAGCAGGAGCAGGGAGGTCATTCTCCCCCTGTACTCTGCACTGGTTAGGCCACACCTTGAGTACTGTGTCCAGTTCTGGGCCCCTCAATTTAAGAAGGACATTGAGGTGCTTGAGCGTGTCCAGAGAAGGGCAACGAGGCTGGGGAGAGGCCTCGAGCACAAGCCCTATGAGGAGAGGCTGAGGGAGCTGGGATTGTTTAGCCTGGTGAAGAGGAGGCTCAGGGGAGACCTTATTGCTGTCTACAACTACCTGAAGGGTGGTTGTGGCCAGCAGGAGGTTGCTTTCTTCTCTCAGGCAACCAGCACCAGAACAAGAGGACACAGTCTCAAGCTGTGCCAGGGGAAGTTTAGGCTGGAGGTGAGGAGAAAGTTCTTCACTGAGAGAGTCATTCCCCACTGGAATGGGCTGCCCAGGGAGGTGGTGGAGTCACCGACCCCGGAGGCGTTCAAGGCAGGTTTGGACGTGGCACTTGGTGCCATGGTCTAGTCTTGAGGTCTGTGGTAATGGGTTGGACTTGATGATCTTTGAGGTCTCTTCCAACCTTGCTATACTGTGATACTGTGATACTGTGATATAGACGTCACCATTATTTTCTTTTTACAACCAATGATGTCACTTCTCTCATTAAAATATTCCAATGAGCCTCAAACCAGCACAGAGGGCAACTTTTTAATGCTACTTTGGCAGTTAAAGCATAGAAATTCACCACTGGGATCTTTGAATATTAATTGGAAGGTATTGAGATTCAGAACTGCCCTTCCCTCTAGTACCTGGACAGTGGGGGTTTAACTCAACTGAGTCCTTCCTCCATCCATAGAGACCAGACTGTACCCAAGAAACTGGAGGTGTGATGGCTAGCTTTGTCCAAAAGCAGAGAGCTATGAGGCTCTTAAGAAACTCAGAGAGCAGTCATTCTGGACTTCAGCCCTGGCTGAAGGATGGGAAAGTATTAACAAATCTGTGGGAGGGCTGTCAGGACTTTGAGACAGCACTTTCTGCATGGCCTGTTCTCTCTTCCTCTATGTCAGAGGTCCTTCAGGGGTGGTATATCAATGCACAGCTGGAGGCAGAGCGTGGTGAGCAGCTCCTTGCTTTCCTTTTCTTTTAGGTCACACAGGTGTTTTACCAAAGGGGTGCAGTTCTCACACCAGAATGCAGCTCCCACCCTCATGGGTATGAGCTGTGCTTGGCAAGCTGCTGCTTTATGTTCTACAGCCAGACTATGCCATAGAAAAAAAAGGGGGATGTAATCTTGTGTGCTTATGCACCTCATATATGATTGGGTCACAGAATCACAGAATCACAGAATATCAGGGGCTTGAAGTGACCTTGAAAGCTCATCCAGTCCAACGCCCCTGCCAGAGCAGGATCACCTAGACCGGATCACACAGGAACACATGCAGGTGAGTTTTGAATACCTCCAGAGCCTGTTCCAGTCTTCTATCACCCTCACAGGGAAAAATAATTCCTCCTCATGTTTACATGAAACTTTCTATGCCTCAACTTCCACCCATTGCCTCTTGTCCTGTCATTGGGCAACACCAAGCAGAGCCTGGCTCCATCCTCCTGGCACTCACCCTTTACACATTTATAAACATTGATGAGGTCACCTCTCAGTCTCCTTCTTCCCAGGCTAAAAAGCCCCAGCTCCCTCAGACTCTCCTCATAAGAGAGATGTTCCATTCCCTTAATCATCTTTGTGGCTCTGTACTGGACTCTCTCAAGCAGGTAAGGGTTTTCTTAGGGCTGTGTTTAAACTGCACAACTCAAGGGTGCATAGCTCTCTCAAAGAAGGAGCAGTGAATTATAAGCATAACTTCACTGAACAGCAGAAATCTGCAGTCAGGATGAGAAAGCTGTAATGGTTGTGTAAGAATGGTGTTCCTAGTACCCATAAGCTCAGGATAGTCAGTATTTGGCTAACATCTGAAGTACGTAACACCTGACACTGGCCAGTCTTTTCCTTCTTGGGAAACAATGAGGGTACATTGCCGAGTCTAAAACAGCTCACAGAACCTCCCTCAGATGTTTGTGAGTCACAGGGCAGTGCTGTGCAGGGATGACTTTCAACCACTTTCCCACCAGACTGGGGATGCCTGCTCCCATTGTGCATGTGACTGTTCTTCGGCACAGCCAATCCATATTCACATATTAGACAAATATTCAGTCTGACCCTAGCTCACTGTGACACTCATTTGTTTGCACATGCAGATTGAAGGAGCAGAGTCTTTTGAATGTAGCTACTTGAATTTAAGCATATGCCTATTCTCTGTTGACAATCATGTAGAGAAAACACGTGGCTTGACATTTTGCTGGATGGCTGTCACTCACTCATCTTCATTCTAGTTGTACTTTTGAGCCTCTCTTATTTGAGAGAGTTCAAAAAAGGTACAGTGGGGGAAGATGCTACAACTTCAATTCTCCATTTCTTTCTCAGTCGTTAGAGGTTCTTCTCCTGTGGCCATTTCATAGATTCATGGCATCATTATGGTTGTAAAAGACCTTCAAGATCTCCAGACTAAACAACCTCAGCTCCTTCAGCTGCTCCTTCCATGACATGCCCTCCAAACCCCTCACCAACCTCTGGACATTTTCCAGGACCTCAGTGTCTTTCCTGCACTGTGGCACCCAGAAGTGAACACAGTACTTGAGTTGTGGCATCACCAGGGCTGATTATAGGAGCATGATCACTTCCTTACTCCTGCTGGACACTCTGTTCTTGATACAGGCCAGGATGTCATTGGCCTCCTTAGCTGCCTGGGTAAGCTGCTGGCTCACATTCAGCTGAGAGTCCTCCTGGACTGTGGGGAGTTGATGCTGCTCTTCAATCCTATCAGGAAGCTGAATGCCCTGATGCTAATGAGTCTGACTATTAAAGACTGAGGCAAACAAGGCAGTAAGTACCTCAACCTTTTCCTCATCCTTGATAGCAGTGTTCCCCCCTGCACCCAATAAAGGCTGGACATTTTCCTTGGCTTTCTTCTTGTATTTGTAAAAACCTTTTTTGTTATTCCTCATGGTAGTGGCCAGGTTGAGTTCTAAACTTCTTCAGTTGCCTGCTCCTCTTTCCAAAGATGATAAACTCTCATTTTTTTTCCCCCTGAACCACTCCAAGAGCTCTCTGTTAGTCAGGCTGATGGTCTCCCTTGACTGTTTTATGACACATGGGGACAGCCTGCCCCTGCACCTCTAAGACTTCCTTCTTGAAGAACATCCAGCCTTCCTGGAACCCTTTGCCCTTCAGGACTGTCTGCCAAAGTACACTTTTAACCAGTGTCCTGGACAGTCTAAAGTCTGCCCTCCAGAAGTTCATGGTAGTGGTTTTACTGACCCTCCTCCTTAATCCACCAACATTTCCTTATACATTCAACTTTTTCAGTGTGTTCACAGGGAAAATTGTGTTGCTAGGTGACATCATTAATGTCAGAATTAGTAGCAGTATATCTACAAATACATTTTAAATGTAGAACATTTAATACCTATGTCTAAGCTCTTCAGTTGTTGGAGACAATGGGAGATCAGCTGAATAAATCTCCTGGAGGACTCAACACCAGGAAGGATTTCCCACATTTGTACAGGAGATGCTGTACTGTTCCACCTCCAGTCACAGAATTGCAGAGTCACAAAATTGACCTCTGGAAAGACCTTTGAGATCATCAAGTCCAGCCTGTCACCTAACATCTTCTCATTAACTAAACCATGGCACTAAGTGCCTCATCCAGTCTCCTTTTAAGCACCTCCAGGAATGGGGACTCCACCACCTCCCTGGGCTGCCCATTCCAATGCCAATCACTCTTGCTGTGGAGAACTTTTTCCTAACCTCCAGCCTAAACCTGCCCTGGCACAGCTTGAGGCTGTGTCCTCTTGTTCTGTCCCTGGGTGCCTGGGAGAAGAGACCAACCCCACTTGGCCACAACCTCTCTTCAGGTAGTTGTAGAGAGCAATGAGGTCTGCTCTGGGTCTCCTCCAGGCTGAACACCCCCAGCTCCCTCAGCCTCTTCTTGTAGGGCTATGCTCCAGCCCCCTCACCAGCCTTGCTGCCCTTCTCTGGACATGTTCAAGCAGTCCTGACAGTCCCTTTCCACTTCAAATGCAAAGGGCCCAAAGTTGATTAGGTAATTAATCATGACAGTGTAAGCAGATATACTTGTGTGAATGCTGTTTTTTCAAGGCTGGTAAAAAGGACCAGTTTCATTCCTTTCCACCTCCTACACCCACTGACATTAGAAACTTCCTTTTATTTATATTTATTTACTTAGTCACCAGGGACTTAAGGTTTGGTTACCTCAAAGAAATGACTCACTTTTTCTTTCAGCAGTGACCCAGCTGATCTGTACCTGGGTGTTTGTTGTTAGTCAATCAAGTACCTCAATCAAGGTGTGTTGTTTAACCTGCTTCTTTTTTACTCCTCCTTTCAGAAGGTGTCAGGAGAATATTACTTCTTCTAGCAGAGACCAAGAGGGATTTTTCTCTCTACACATCAAGAAAATCTAAAACATATGGCGTCAAAATCCTCCATTACCTCTCTGGGGAAGAAGGGAATGAAAATAATGTACCTGTGGTTCTTTCTTCTTTCCCTTGCTTTCTCAGTTCATCTAAGCCTGGTTTCTTTTTGGGGTTAGAAATACAAATGCATTTCCTGCAAGGACCCTGTGGTCTAAAGAGACTATCAGAGAAAACCTGTGCTGTGTCATAAAGTCTGTATGCCTACAGCTGCAAGAAAAAGGGACTCCTGCACTGACTCCTTAATGGTCTAAGGATAAGTTAGGAAGGCCATGAATATTTTAACACGGCCTTTCACAGGGAAGGATTGCCTCTGAGAAATGCTCTGTAACAGGATAAATGGGGGACTTCTCTGTTAGTACAAAGTGCTTTCAACTGATTTAGCAGCATAAAACTGGTGCAAAGCAACAGGGGTCAGGTGGGTTCTTGTTATGGGTTAGAGTGGATCCCTTCCCCAATAACTTATTGTAAACCTGCCCCAGAGAGTAAATTCACTACAACTTAGGATTTGGAGAGTCAGAAAAATGAAATTGTATTTTTACAGTTAAACTAAATATAACAGTATAGGCAAAATGAACTACTCCAGAATGAACAACCTTAGAGGAGGTGAGGATGGAGTAAAGTGGAGGCGAAGCAGTGAAGCAGCAGCCAAAACAGCAGCAGGGGAAGACAGCAGCGAGTGCAGCAAACCAGCAAGGGCCAGATGGAAGCTGTGCTTCCAGACATGAAGTTTTTGGTGCTCCGATGAAATTACACTAACTTATTCATTGTTGCCATTTTATGGCCTGTCCCTGGCATGTTCACCTCTTCACTCAGAGACTTTTCCGCTTTACAAGCAGCGTCTGAGATTCTCTGTTCCTAATTGTTTTATGTCTGAGCTATAAATCTAGCTCAAACAGCCACAGTTATCTCCCCTGTGAATCTCCAGGTGTGATTTCTGTCCCAGTTCAGGGCCACGAGCCACCCATGACTGGAGGGCAGAAATGATATTCGGGCAGTAAGAATGAAGATGCTGCTCACTGATTGGAAGTTTAAAGGGAGATTCTATTTACAGGTGCATAAGGCAAAAGGCAATCAGGTAGAATGAATACATCCAGCTAGGCCAAGTCTATCGGACTAAAACCCATTAGGCTCAAACAGGCTTTCCACAATCCTTCATCCCTTCCACTCTCAGCAGGCCTGAGGGTAGGCTGAAACTGCTTTCCCCAGCTTATGCCTATAAGGCTCAAAAGCTCCCTTCCAGCTAGGGCACAAACCCTACACAAACCATGATACAAGTAGGAATGTGCTTTTCCCAGAGAGAAAGTGAAGGGAGGAAAGGCAGGTAGGGGAAGAGAAGAGAGCAGTATCAGCCAGGCACTGCCTTATAAGCTGTGATACCAGAAAGTGGAATAGAATAACAGTATTACAACATTCTGAGTTGTCCAGCCCCTAGGACAGGATTTTATCTCTGTGGTTGTCTTAAGGGAACCTGTACCCCCCACCCAAGCTACCACAGTCTTATGCAAGGCTTGCCGAACAGACTGTGGTAGGATGTAGGAAGTCAAAGAGGAGCTGATCCATGCCAGGACCAAGTAGAGTGTTAGATGTCCACAATTCATCTGCAGCAGCAATGAAGTGACTAGGAAGAAGTGATTTTAAGCAGAGGAAGCCAAGTCTCACTTCATGTGGCTCTTGCTGTCACTGTTACCTCTTTCCTGATGTGGCTGAACAGGTCAGTATAGACTAATGGGGTCTTCCTGGGAGAGGTCAGCACAGCTCTTTTTCTCACTGCTGTGAGTGCAACATCTGAAGCCAACATGGGTGCCACCCCAGAAGATCAAAGGACAGGTTATGGACAGAAGGACAGGTATCAAGGGAAGCTATAGGCAAGTTCATAGAAATCAAGCTGAATCTTTCACAGTGGGGAAATTTGGGGTGGGTTTGGCTTCCAAAGATAATCACCAAGAAGCACAGTGTGGTCAATGTTAGCAGTTTAAGTGCCAGTCTCATGGTACTTGGTATCTGAATTTGGACTTTAAAGAATCAGCAAAATGAATTTGTGGATCTTGGAACTGAGATATGAGAAATGTTGTCTGAAGATGAGGTAAAAAGTGAGACCTAAAAGAATTTTAAATGATTTAAAAGAAAAAAAAATCTGCTAGGANGAGGTTGGCCTGGGCACAGCTCTGCAGCCTGTCCAGGTCCCTCTGGATGGATCCCTGCCCTCTAGCAAGTCGACTGTGCCACACAGCTTGGTGCCATCTGCAAACTTGCTGAGGCTGCACTGATTCCTTTGTCCATGTCACTGACAAAGATGTCAAACAGCACTGGTGCCAGCACTGACCCCTGAGGGATGCCACTTGGCACTGGTCTCAAGGTGGACATTGTGCCCTTGATCACCACTCTCTGCATGCCACCATCCAGCCAATTCCTTATCCAGCACTGCTCCACCCATCAAGTCCATGTTTTTCCAGTTTTGTAGGCAGGATGTCATGTGGGACAGAGTCAAATGCCTTACTCAGGTCCAAGTAGATGACGTTATCTATGATCCTATTCTTTTTATGTCCCTGGGTGACTAATCCTCATTTCCTAACTGTATGTTCCAGGCCTGAATGAAGCAAATATTAACCTTCAAGATAAAATAAAAAATCTACTTGCTGGACTTTTGGACCTCTGACAGAAATACTTCTGATAGAGAAGAAACATCATACAGTCCAGATGGACCACAGCTCTGTTCACTGGCAGAACGATGAGGCCCAGAGTCTCATATGCTGAGAGGTGTAGCAGACTGAGAGTGGACTAACTTAACATTTTTTCTAATGCTGTTCTTTTGATCTGCCTGCCCAAGGTTTTGTTCAAGCTCCATCTGCATGTACTGCACAATGGGAAGTTTCCAGTGACACTGGTTTAGTGCTTGGGGGATGCTTCTCTGTGAAACAATGTGGAGCTGATGGGCTGTAAGATCTGGTTTTTTGGTTTTTTTTTTTTTTTTTTTTTTCACTTTGTACCTTCCTACTGTTTCCAGGATTGTTAATAAACAAATTGGTGATGGAACTGTGGGGCTATGTGATAAAATCAGTTCTCCTGGAGTGACAAACAGAAGCTTTTCCTTTATCTTCTGGCAAAGAAGAGTCCTTCACACAATAAAAAACTGCAAGTGAGTCTGTGAAGACATAGAAACATAGAATGGTTTAGGTTGGAAGGGACCTCACTGATCATCTAGTTCCAACCCCCTCTCATAGGCAGGGACTCCTCCCACTAGAACAGGTCACTCAGGGCCTCATTGAACCTGGCCTTGAACACCTCCAGGGAGGGAGCAGCCACAACCTCCCTGGGCAACCTGTGCCAGTGCCTCACCACCCTCACTGGAAAGAACTTCCTCCTAATATCCAGTTTAAATGTACCCTCTCCCAGTTTAAACCGATTACTCCTCTTCCTTTAATTACAAGACATCTGTTTGCTTAGCATGTACACTAAGAAGAGTGCTGCCAGCATGTCAAGGGAGATTTTCCTCCCCCTCTACTCTATCCTGGTGAGGCCATCTCTGGAATACATTGTCCAGTTCTGGGCTCCCCATTTCAAGAGGCGCAGGGATATACTAGAGAGAGTCCAACACAAGGCTATGAGGATGATTAAGGGACTGGAACATCTGTCTTGTGGGAAAAGGCAGAGAGACCTGGAGCTGTTTAGTTTGGAAAAGAGAAGACTGAGAGGAGATCTCATCAATGTTTATAAATATCTGAAGGGTGGGTGTCAAGAAGAAGGTGCTAGTTTCTTTTCAGTGGTGTTATGTGTTAGGAGAAAGGCCAATGAATACAATCTGAAACACAGGAAGTTCCACCTCAACATGAGGAAAACTTTGCTTTTTTCCTATGTTAGCTGTAACACATCTTGGTAGGATATTCAGAGCTGTCTGAGGCTCTGTCATTAAAGTTCCAGGGCATGTATTTTATCTCTTCCATCTGTTCCTATATGGCTGGCTTGCCATTTGATGAGATTTTCATTTTATTTGGACTGTCTTCAGGATACACTTTCGTTGTTCCAACTTCATTATAGGTCCCTATGTTTCTGCAGCCTTAATTTCTGACCAAATAATTTATTTTTAGCCTGAAAACTTGTGGCTCTGGAGTTGGTAAACATTACTAGAAACAGCATTTTATAGCAAAATTTCTGCGTATCCTTACAAGTCAACAGAGATTTTGTTACAAAAGTTGCAAAATTAATAATCAATATTAATTTTGATATCCAGGTGAAGATAGTTAATGACTATGAAAACTGTTTATTAACATTTAAGCTTGCCAGAAAACCTAATCACAAGGTTTGAAATGCATGGTCTGGAAATTTATACACACAGGGAACAGGCAAAACTGGAACACTTTAAGAGGTAAGTAGCAAACACAAACATTATACTGGAAGAGAAAGTTCTTGCGGTCAGTATGCCGCTTGTGGTTCATTATCCTGCTTAGCCACTGGATGGAGGCAGGAAGCTCCTTTCTGCTTATGGCAGAAGACAATTAGTGATTACAAGAGGCTTTAAATATTTACAAAACAGTATCTGACAGGACCCAAAGCACATGGAGGGGTTGCTGTCGGTGGTCTCAAGTCCGTTAGAGGCTTTGGAGTTTTCCCAGGCNCTTTGGAGTTTTCCCAGGCTCTTTTCTCAGGCAACTGGAGTCTGGAACAGTCTCTGACCTGATTCCTCTTGATTCCCCATTCAGCAGAAGCCTTGCAGAGGGGCAGGCAGGATGCAATGCCATGTGCAGGCTTGGCACAAGGTCACACTGGCTATGCAGGCCGAGCACCTGCAGGCAGTTAGAGCCCTTTCCTGTTAAACTCAAGGCAGTGGAGCTTCCAGGCAGTTCAGGATGCAGTGAGGCAGTAGCAGCAGGCATGAATACAACAGCAGAGCACGTTGCGTTACCTGCTCATCCCTTTTTATCAATACAGCCTGAGACTAAAGGGCCTTTGGACATAGATTAGCCAATCAGGATGGCACTTTGCCAAGCCTGACCATATTAGGTGAAGCCAGGGCTCTGGTTTTCCTTTCCCCCAGCACAGAAGGAGGGGGAGCAGGGGAACAAATCTGGGCAAGCCACAGTCCTTAGACTCAGTGGCTCCAGGTTCTTTGTCCTCTTTCCTGCGATTGCTTCTCCCCATAGTAGAAAGGAGGGGAGAGCAGAAAAATATGTCTGGGCAATCCAGGGTATGTATAAGCCTATTTTGGCCTGCTTAGGCCTACCATGACAGATTTATATTTCAATATGCCAGCCAAGCTGGAAATATATTGATTTTAGGGTGTCTGAGAGCTCACCAGCCAAATAACAATTTGTCTTGCTGGCCACCCAAAGCCTTTAACAGTTTTGTTCAGGGGCAATAAGTTTCAGCTAAAAGCAAAACATGTCATTTCTGTTTGTTTAAGATTCATCAGAAAATAATTATATCTTCTTACAGATTGAAAACAGAAACTTTTTTGGAACCATGACTATCTGACATTTGGGGAGAAAAATGAAATGTTTATGTCTTGCTGACCAGATAGATTTGCATTTGAGAAAATGAATTGTTTCACTGGAATCTCTTCCTTTCTTGGCAAAAAGGAAGTAATTGGAATATTTTGTTTTCTGCTCCACCTCTCAGCTGGGGTTTAAGAAAACATCAACAATATCCTTCTGGGAACAGCTGCTAAAATCCTGCCCAGCATGGCAAATCTGCCTGCTCGAGCTGTGTTTCTAATGTCTGCGAATTCAAAGGATGATACAATAAAAATCTCCCTCTCAACGATGACAAGATTTCTGTGTGGCACAGTCGACT
>WBNM01028611.1:0-13154 GCA_013399055.1 Ramphastos sulfuratus | reverse complement strand
ACAATGCAGCAGCTCATTCTGGAAGCAAGGGGCAGGTACAGCCTCTGCTCACCTGTGCCCTGTGACAGGACAAAGGGCAATGTATGGAAACTACAACATAGGAAGTTCCACCTCAGCCTGAGGAGGAACTTCTTGACTTAAGGGTCCCAGAGCCCTGGCACAGGCTGCCCAGAGAGGTTGTGGAGCTTCATTCTCTGGAGCCTTTTCAACCCTTTCTGTATGTGTTCCTGTGTGACCTGTGCTGAGATTGCTGCACCCTTGGAAGGGACTCCTGCTTGGAGCAGCAGTTTGTGGAGGATTGTCTGCTGTGGGAGGGACATGGCAGTGCTGCAGGCGAGGCCTGGCAGGAGTTTTCCTCATGAGGAGTAGCAGAGACAATAGGGAATGGATGGGCACTGACTGTAACCTCCATTCCCTGATTGTCTGTGCCATCTGAACTTCGCCTTCAGGGATCAGCCTGAGGGTGCCATAGCTCGAGGGTTAAGTTGCAGTGGTGTTCCCCATCCTGAGCCAAATAGGCAGCCCTGCAGTCCTGATGGCACAGTTTTGGGCACTCCCCTACACCTAGCCAGTGCCAGGGAAGGGGCTAGTGCTAGTCCAGGACACTAGGGTGAGGAGGGAAGATCTGTCACCATGGCACACACTGCTCAGAACCTCACCATGATGACAATGCAGATGCATCAAGCAGGTCCAAGCTCTGTGGGTGCCCCTGCTTTCGCAGGGGGGTTGTACTGGCTGATCTCCAGAGGTCCCTTCCAAACCCGCCATGCTTGGATTCTGGGATTGTACCTGAGCAATGCAGGGCACAGGGATGTTTCCCAGATTTTGGTTAGGATAAAGTCCATCTCTCCTGCTTTAGAAACCTTCTCTAGTGGAATGTGTCCCTGCAGGGGGATTGGAACTGGATGCTCCTTGAGGTGCCTTCCAACCCTGCCAATTCTGTGATTCTATGTGGGGGACACAAAGTGCTGGAATCCAGCAGCTGCCTCAAATGAGCTTTGCATTAGGAGCAGCATTTTCCTCCCCTGTGTCCCAGCTGATTTCTCTGATGCTGGCAGGCAGGGAGCTTCCCTTGGTGGGCAGACAGGGCAGAGAAGGGCCATATCAGCAGGCATCCTAGAGTCACAGAATGCTTGGGGCTGGAAGAGACCTTTAAGGTCATTGAGTCCAACTATTAACCCAACACTATCAAAGCCTGCTGCTCAACCATGTCCCTCAGCACCATCTCTACAGCTTTGAAAGCACTCCAGGGACGGGAACTTCACAACTTGCAGGCCTTGGCAGCTTCTATTTTTATTAATCCTTGTCTCGTACTTTATTAGTAAATGTAACTATGGGGAAATGCTGCAGGAAACAGCATCTCCTTCTGTGACCTGGACCCAGCTGGGATGTTGCTGCCATCATTTTGGGGGAAAAAAACTCAATAGAAAAATAAAAGTGCCTTAATTTGTGTGAGAGGCAGCAGAGCTGCTGTGCTCCTTCTCACAGCAGTTGGGGTGCTCCAGAGCCAACACCTGTCTGGGGAAGGCATGAGGGGAAAGATCCAGGAAAGACCATGGGCATCCCATAGGCATCTGTGTCCTACCCTGTGGTGGCCTGGGCACTGAGAAGACTGGACTGAGGAAGCTGAGGTGAGGAAACAGGGGCTGAAGGCACCTGGGCAGAGTAGACTGGGGTAGAAGGGCCCACGGCCGGGGGATTGGGGTGAGGTGGCCGCGCAGAGGAGATGGCAGCTGGTGGCGCCGAGGTTGTGGAGCTGAGAGGACCGAGGCTGCGGTTTACAATCCGGCGGTGAACAGTGCGGGGCGGTCGTTTTCCTCCCGGCCGGCAGGCGGCGCTGTTCCCCAACTCACCGACTCTTGTTAACGGGGCGGGCCCAGGGCGCGGCCCCGCGGCAGGTGCGCGGCAGGAGTCGGCCGGGCGGCAGCAGAGACCCGCACCGGGCAGGTACGGCCACCGCGGCCCCGAGGGCAGCCGCAGGTACGTGTCCGCCTCTTCGCCGCCCGCGGGAGGAGCATGCTGCGGCGCCATGAACGAGCAGTGGGATATCGGCCGGGCCCTGGCTCTTTCCGGTCTGTTCCGCCTCTTGCAGGGCGCGGGCAGGGCCTGCGCGGCCCCGTTCCTGACGCTGTACCTCCGGCACCTGGGGCTCCCAGCTCCGCTGGTCGGCATCGTGGCCGGGGCCCAGCAGCTGCCGGCGGCTCTCTGGGCTCCTCTCTGCTCCCGCTGCCCCAGGGGCCGCAGGAAGCGGCGGTTGCTGGTTGCTGGCACCTTGCTGGGCTCGGCGGGGGCCAGTCTGCTGCTCACCCTCATCCCACCCGCCAGGCCGGGCGCGGGATTCGGATACTGTAACGCCAGCCAGCAGCCGGGGGACCGAGGGGCTGCCACCGCGGTGCCCGCCCTGGGCATAAGCAGAGACAGTGTTTTAAGCATGAGTGCTGTGACCAACTCGAAAGCTGTGACCAAAGAAGCGCTGCAAGTAACTGCTGATGTCTTGCGAGTGAGTAGGAAGCCAGCACTACACAGTGATGCCTTCCAGGGATCATCTGGCCTGGCAGATAGCCTTGGGGGAAAAGGGACTGTTGAAGGTGATACAAAGACAAATGGCTACTTGGATGGTCCCTCTGGCTGGACAGCTTCTGTGAAAGCAGTTAACTGGGAGACACAAGAACCAGAAATGTTGCCTTCCTTCATACCTCCAGACCATGGGCTTGAGAAGGGAATGAGCAGTGTGGGTTCTGCTGCAACAGATCCTGCTGATAGCACTGAAGAAAGCCCTTGTGTGACTGAACGTGATGAGCTCTCATTTGCAACAACTATTCCTGCTGTTGGAGATGCTTATGTGTCTGGAAACCTTTCAGACCACCAGAAAGGTGCTGCAGATGTCAGCTTCGAGGCACTGCAAAGCATCTTCTGGGACAGAGAGAATCAGATTTTTCTTATGGTATTGGGTGCCGTGGTGGTTTGGGAGCTGTTGGCTACCACTCTGGAACGGACAGTGGATGACAGTCTCTATGAATATCTTGACTTTGTTGATGCAACCGATAGGTATGGCAGGCTGTGGATCTGGAGCTACCTGGGTGCATCCGTAGGTGCCTGCAGCATCTCTGTAGTGGTGGATCAGCTGAACTGCTTCCTCAGCAGCTCCATCACCCGCCTGGCTGTCCATTTCTATGGCTATGCTCTCCTGGTGACACTCTCCTTGCTTGCCAGTGCTTTTTTCCCCATCCAGGTGCCCAAGAAGCCCGACCGCGTTAACAGAACAGGCAAAGCCCTGGGGCTGCTGTGGAGCGAGGGCAGAGCCTTCCTCTGTGCCATCACTGTCTTCCTCGCCGGCGCGGCCAGCTCTGCCGTGCACAACTTCCTCTTCTGGCAGCTGGAGGACCAAGGCAGCAGCGAGCTGTACATGGGGCTCTCCGTGGCTCTGGGGCTGCTTGCAGAAATCTTGCTCTCTTTCTTCAAAGGGAAGTTGCTGAGGACTTTCTCCAGCAGCAAGATCATTGCAGCCAGTCTAAGCCTGCTGGCAGCACAGCTGCTGTGCTACTCCTTCTTGTGGACTGCCTGGCCAGTTCTCCTTCTCCAGATCTTATCTGCCTTCAGCAGTGGTGCTTTGTGGTGGGTGGTTAACATGGCTGTGGATGACATAACCACTCCAGGCATGGAGAGGGCCCTGCACAGTGTTCTCCGGGGTCTTTTCCACAGTGGAGGAGTGAGCCTGGGCAGTTTGGCAGGAGGATTTGTCATGGAGCACTTTGGCCTGGCAGTTCTGTACAGGGCCTGCTGCGTGGGCCTGGTGCTGTGGCTCTTCTTCTTCTTACTTGTCCAATCTAAATTGCCACGGCAGAAAAAAATTAATTATTCTCGGCTCCTGGCTGCTGATTCCAGTGATGTGAGTGACTCTGATGAGGAGAATGAGAGGGACTGGCTGGTGAAAGCTATGAAGGAGGAAAGCTTTAACAGGAATTGGTAACAACAGTGTGGGACCAGCTGATCTCTGCTTGAATGTAAGAGGTGGTAACGTGGTATCATGGAGTCATTGGGGTTGGAAAAGACCTTTTGGGTCATCCAGGCCAACCTTTAACTCCACCAAGGCTGGTGCTAAACTATGTCCCTCAGCAGCACATCTTTGCCTCTTTTAAAGCCCTCCAGGGATGCCTATTAAGTCTGAAGTGCTAAATATAAGTAGTGTCTGTCTGGCAGAGAAGGGTTTTTATTTAACAAAAGTTTAGAGCTTTAAATATTTTCTTAATTTGCAGCATTCTTGTGGTAATTTTGCCTTTTGACCTTTATGGCTTTTGCTTACAAAATCCTACAAAGTACACAAGGAACACATTTTGCTGAAACCAATGGCAAACTGGAATTGAATTCTTGCCCCCCAGAGCTGATGCTGTGGAACCTGTGAGCAAAAGCTGTGACCTGTGCTTCAACACAACTCAGTGAAGAACTCTGCTGAACTTTCTCAAGGTTCTGTGTCTGGGAACTCCTTTCACTGAATAAGGGATGTGAATAATTTAAGACAAAAAATGGTTCATTTGCTCTGCTGTGATTTGTAACATTGAGTTTTGTTACAGTCTGGGCATGCTTTGGGGGTTCAAGCATGCTTCAGCATCTTGAATGAAATGAAATGAATGGATTGAAGCTGGAGGAGGGTAGCTTTAGACTGGACATGAGAAAGAAATTCTTTTCAGTGAGGGTGGGCAGACACTGGAACAGGTTGCCCAGGGAGGCTGTGGATGCCCCTTCCCTGGAGGTGTTCAAGGCCAGGCTGGATGAGGCCTTGAGCAACGTGGGCTCGTGGGAGGTGTCCCTGCCCATGGCAGGGGGTTGGAACTGGATGAGCTTTAAGGTCCCTTCCACCCCAACCCATTCTGTGAATCTATGCAACACCCACCCTGTCTGCTCACAGTGCTGCTGGCTGCCCAGATCGACTTCCTCATCTTTATTTACCTAGGGTGGCACCTCCCATTCAGGGTGACAAGGAAGTTAAGTTGTCTGCCCTCCTGATCAGAGCAGCTTCCCTGTGCTGACAGTGTCTGTTCAAGAGCACCACTGAATTGATCTGGATGAATCTGGCCCCAGGGTCAGTTTGGCCTGAGGGCAGCCCTTTTGCTGTGTTTCCTATTTGGAACTCACTCAATCTGTGTCCTGAACAGGGTCTGCCAAGTCCAGAAGGATCCTTAAGCTGCCTTATCTCTCTTGCCTTAACCTCAAAAGCACACAGATTTCAACACCTCTCTGCTTACAAGTGGAAAATTGGTGGCCTGATCTCATTAAAAGATCTGTGCCAGACCTTAAATGGGGCTAGTGGAGAAGATTTGAGCCTTATAGACCTTTCAGGTGCTGCTGTCAGTTTCTTAGGTGCTTCCTTGGTCAATGAACTACATCATTCCTCTGCAGAGGGGTAGATTTTAATATATTCCTAATGGTAGCCATAAGACAGCTGCAAAAAGCAGAATAGAAATGTAAATGCCTTTTTAATACGGAACATGCCAATGGCGTTGCAGGCTGTGCCCCTACTGCCTTCACAGAATCCCAGAATCCCAGCATGGTGGGATTGGAAGGGACCTCTGGAGATCATCCAGTCCAACCCCTCTGCTAAAGCAGGGCACCCACAGCAGCTTGCTCAGGAGCACAGTGCCCAGCTGGGCTTGGGAGCTCTCCAGAGAAGGAGACTCCACAGCCTCTGTGGGCAGCCTGCTCCAGGCCTCCAGCACCCTCACAACAAAAAACTTTCTCCTGTTCAGATGGAACTTCCTGGATTCCAGTCTGTGCCCACTGCCCTGTGCCCTGTCCCTGGGCACCACTGATAAGAGTCTGGCCTCAGCCTCTTGCCCCCACAGGTCCTTTAGCTCTTGCTGAGCATTGCTTAGATCCCCTCTGGGGCTGCTCTTCTTCAGACTCAACAACCCCAGGGCTCTCAGCCTTTGCTCCTCACAGAGCTGCTCCAGGCCCCTCACCAGCTTTGGAACCTCCACTGGACTCTCTCCACTAGTTCCTATCTCTCTTCAATTGAAAGCTCAGAACTGGGCCCACTACTCCAGATGTGGCCTTACTAGGGCAGAGTAGAGGGGAAGGAGAACCTCCTTTGACCTGCTGGCCACACTCTCTTTCATGCTCCCCAGGACCCCACTGGCCCCCTTGGCCATGAGGACACTTTGCTGGCTTATGGGGAACTTGTCCACCACAGCACTCACAGGTCCTTCTCTGTGGAGCTGCTTCTCAACAGGTCCCCCCTCACCTGTCCTGGTGCAGGACCCTGCCCTTGTTGAACTTCATGAGGTTCCCTCTGCCTAGCTCTCCATCCTGCCCAGTTGTTGCTGAATGGCAGCACAGCCTGATGGGTGCCAGCCCATGGATCATGAACAAACTGCCTGAGGGTCCACTCTGTCCTTTCTTCTGAGTCACTGATGATGATGGTCAAGACTGGACCCAGTCCTGACCCCTGGGGTACACTACAAGCTGCAGACTCTAGACTGTGGCTAACAGCCTCTACATCACTGATGACAACGCTCTGAGCTCTGTCCTTTAGCCAGTTCTCAACCCACCTCCCTGCCCACTCACCTAATGAGTTCTTGACTCAGTAGAAAGCATGAAGGAGAAGCAATGGGACTGGAGATGATCTCTCTACATGCATTGCTTCACCTTACCTGCACATTAGATATTTAAGCTCTGTCTTTTCCTGACACAACTCCCTCTGCCATGCAGAACACTCTATAGAATGACTCCAGAGATAGACTTGTGCTCCTGCCAAGAATAACTGGGACTTGTTGTGAAGATTTTACCTTCTCCCAGGAATTCAAACTCAATTTGAGAACAATTTTAGTGTCAAGAATTTATCCCAGCCTTATTATCATCTAATACCTCAGGAGCTCTAATTACCTGCTCACAGTGTGTCTCATTTGAGTCTTGAGCAACACATTTGCAAGTGGCACCTCACAGAGCTTCTGTGTTTCTGTGCTTCTGTGAGGTGAGCCCTGCAGAAATAGCTGGAATGGGTTAAAATGTGATGGCTTCTTCATCTGAAAGTGACTCTGCTTATTTGAAAGCAGTTAAAGAGGTGAGTTTCATCTGCTTCAGCACAAAATCAGCTGCTGCTGTTCCAGCTTTACAGAGAGAAACCTTGAAATGAGAAGTGTTTGTGTGATGTGTTCTGCATCCGTGGTGGAGGTGGTCAAGGCTGCCTGGCAGAGCTGTTCTGTGACTCCCCCTGGTCACTCTGGCTGTGGCTGTTTGGATGTGCTCAACCACTGCAGCTGTGAACAGGGAAGATTCAGGGCATGGCCCAAAGCTGAATAAGAGATCTGTGTCAGTGGTGTGGCCAGCAGGACTAGAGGTGATGGTCCCCCCAGACTGTGCTTTGGTGAGGCCACACCTCAAAAACTGGCTTTAGTTTTGGGCCCCTCACTCCAAGAAGGACTTTGAGGGGCTAGAGCAGGTCCAGAGAAGGGCAACAAAGCTGAGGAAGGGTCTGGAGAAGAGGGCTGGGGAGGAGCAGCTGAGGGAGCTGGGGGTGTGCAGTGTGGAGAAGAGGAGGCTGAGGGCAGAGCTCATTGCTCTCTGCTGCTCCTTGAAAGGAGGCTGCAGAGAGGTGGGGGTTGGGCTCTTCTACCATGTTGCAAGTGACAGGACAAGAGGAAATGGTTTCAGCTTGTGCCAGGGGAGGTTCAGGTTGGACATGAGGAACAATTTCCTCCCCAGAAGGGTCGTCAAGGCCTGGAAGAGTCTGGCCAGGGCAGTGGTGGAGTCCCCATGCCTGGAGGGGTTTCAAAGGCACATAGATGTGGTGCTGAGGGACATGGGTTAGTGGTGACCTGGCAGTGCTGGGTTAAAGGCTTGGACTCAGTGATCTGGAGGCCTTTGCCAGCCTAAATGATTCTGTGATTCTCTCATTTGAAAGTTATGGGTGCAATAAACACCTCTGGTGCTGCTCCAGGGGGGAATTGTGTGACTGGTTTGAAAGATGCTCTGTGGGAGCCAAGGTGGCAGAGGCTCATTCACTGAAGGAATTGCTCCTGTTAGGTGAAATCATTTACCACTGAGGTTTATACAGGCTCTGTGTGTGAGCTCTACAATGCTGCTAACTCATGGTTACAGCTAACTCCTGGTCACAGACCCTGCAAGCCAAACAAGTGAGGAAAGAAGTGGACTTGAGATGCTGGGTGTGAGACTTCACCACTCAGAGCAACCTGGCCTTGAACACCTCCAGGGAGGGCACATCCACAACCTCCCTGGGCAACCTGTGTCTCCCCACCCTCACTGCAAAGAATTTCTTCCTCATCTCCAGTCTCAGTCTCCCCTCTCCCAGCTCAAAGCCATTGTCCCTTGTCCTGTCACTCTCAGCCCTTGTCAAAAGTCCCTCCCCAGCTCTCTTGCAGTCCCCTTCAGGTACTGGAAGGCTGCTCTAAACTCTTCCTGGAGCTTTCTCTTCTCCACACTGAACAGCCCCAACTCTCCCAGCCTGTCCCTGCAGGGAGGTTCTCCAGCCTCTCATCGTCTTTGTGGCCTCCTCTGGACCCTCTCCTTCTTATGTTGGGGCATTAGAACTGGACACAGTGCTCCAGGTGGGGTCTTAAACATCAATTGTAAGGTTACAAGTGATTATAAAATCCCATCAGATTTTACTATTTGCACTCTTCACACTGAACTTTAAGCAAATGTCAGAGGCTTATATGCAGAAATCTTCCTTTTTCAGCCCCTTGGTGCCAGTCCAGGCTGTGTGGTTCTATGAGAAAGCTGGGGACAGACATTTGAGCAGGGGCTGTTGGGACAGGACAAGGTGGGGATGGTTTGAAACTCCACGATGGAGATGAAGACTGGAGGGAAGGAAGAAATGTTTGACCCTGAGGGTGGTGAGAGCCTGTCCCAGGTCGCCCAGAGAGGTGGGAGCTGCCCCATGGCTGGCACCATTCCATGAGTGTAAGTTCATTTAGTTGAGCTGAGGAAGCAAACCCTACTTGGTGCTGAGGCACAGTGACTGTTGCTTTTAGCTGTTCAGTTTTCACACAGCTCCATGTCTGTGTACTTTGGGAGAGGTTTCAGTCTGGGTGAACCAGATGAGACAGCACTTGCCAGAGAATGACAGAGGCCTGTTTGCTTATCATGGACAACTGACAGCTCCTGCAGGTAGTTTGGGTGTAGAGCTGAGGCAGCCGAGCTGGAACCTGACTAACTCATTCCACCAGAGACCTTATCTTGTGTTTTAAACATTCATTGCCAAAGTTGCAAGGGAACTAAAGTCACAGATTTTGTCTTCACAGTATCACAGTATCACCAACGTTGGAAGAGACCTCAAAGATCATCAAGTCCAACCCATTACCACAGACCTCAAGACCAGACCATGGCACCAAGTGCCACGTCCAAACCTGCCTTGAACACCTCCAGGGACGGTGACTCCACCACCTCCCTGGGCAGCCCATTCCAGTGGGGAATGACTCTCTCAGTGAAGACCTTTCTCCTCACCTCCAGCCTAAACTTCCCCTGGCACAGCTTGAGACTGTGTCCTCTTGTTCTGGTGCTGGTTGCCTGAGAGAAGAAAGCAACCTCCTGCTGGCCACAACCACCCTTCAGGTAGTTGTAGACAGCAAGAAGGTCTCCCCTGAGCCTCCTCTTCACCAGGCTAAACAATCCCAGCTCCCTCAGCCTCTCCTCATAGGGCTTGTGCTCGAGGCCTCTCACCAGCCTCGTTGCCCTTCTCTGGACACGCTCAAGCACCTCAATGTCCTTCTTAAATTGAGGGGCCCAGAACTGGACACAGTACTCAAGGTGTGGCCTAACCAGTGCAGAGTACAGGGGGAGAATGACCTCCCTGCTCCTGCTGGCCACACTATTCCTGATGCAGGCCAGGATGCCATTGGCCTTCTTGGCCACCTGGGCACACTGCTGGCTCATGTTTAGGCGGGTGTCAATCAGCACCCCCAGATCCCTTTCTGTTTGGCTGCTCTCCAGCCACTCCGACCCCAGCCTGTAGCTCTGCATGGGGTTGTTGTGGCCAAAGTGCAGCCCCCAGCACTTGGATTTGTTGAAAGCCATCCCCTTGGACTCTGCCCATCTGTCCAGGCGCTCGAGGTCCTGCTGCAGAGCCCTTCTGCCCTCCAACCCACCAACATCTGCCCCCAGCTTGGTGTCATCTGCACACTTGCTGGTGACTGCCTCAATGCCCTCATCCAGATCATGAATGAAGATGTTAAAGAGGATGGGGCCCAGTACTGATCCCTGGGGGACAGCACTAGTGACAGGCCTCCAGCTGGATGTGGCACCATTCACCACCACTCTCTGGGCTCGGCCCTCCAGCCAGTTCCTAACCCAGCACAGAGTGTTGCCATCCAAACTTCCTGGCAGTTATTTTGTGATGGGATAACACAAATGTTTCCCTCAGCCCCTCTCTGTGTGCACCTCACATCTGCAATGAACTGAAATAGTTTGGTGCTTCCAGAATGTGAAATGAGGTAAAACTCAGTGGGGGCTGATCTCTGAATGTTCCATTCCTCTGTGGATCTGATCAGCATATCAAGAGCCTTCAGCAGTGACACAGGCAGTGGGACTGATGCACCCTCAGCTACTCTGCAGATGACACCAAGCTGAGTGGTCTGGTTGGCACACCTCAAGAGCAGGACCCATCCAGAGTGCCCTCCAAAAACCAGGCAAGTGGGACTGTGTACACATCGTGTAGTACAGCAAGGACAGCTGCAAAGTCCTGCACATGAGTCAGGGCAACCCCCAGCATCAATCCAGGCTGAGGGATGAAGAGCTGGAGGGCAGCCCTGAGGAGAAGGACCTGGGGGTGCTGGGGGTGCAAAGCTGGAGGTGAGCCAGCACTGAGTGCTACCATCACAGCCCCAGCCTGTCCTGTGCTAATCCCCAGCAGTGTGGGCAGCAGGGGCAGGGAGGGGATTCTGCCCCTCTGTTTTGCTCTGCCCTGCTCTGCTCTGCTCTGCTCTGCCCTGCCCTGCTTTGCTCTGCTCTGCCCTGCTCTCCTCTGCCCTGCCCTGCCCTGCCCTGCCCTGCCCTCCCCTGCAGTGCTGGGGCAGCTCTGGAGTCCTCAGCACAGCACAGACAGGGACCTGCTGCAGCAGGGCCAGAGGAGGCCACAGCAGTGCTGGCAGGGCTGGCAGGGCTCTGCTGTGAGGCCAGGCTGGCAGAGTTGGGCTTGGGCAGCCTGCAGGAGAGAAGCTCCAGGGAGAGCTTCTGGAGGCCTTGCAGTGCTTCAAGGGTTGAGCAGAAAGCTGGGGACAGAGTTTTGAGCAGGGCCTGTGGTGACAGCACAAGGGGGGATGGTTTGAAACTGAAAGAGGGAGATTGAGACTGGAGAAAAGAGAGAACTGTTTGACCCTGAGGGTGGTGAGAGCCTGTCCCAGGTTTCCCAGGGAGGTGGGAGATGCCTCAGGATGTTTTTTGTAATTTTGTTAATGAGTCCTTTGCCAAAATCTTAAGCCTGCTCCATTTCAGGTCAGTCCATGTAGCTGTAGTTTCACAAGAAGGGCAGAGCAATGTTTTTGGGAGCTGTGGAATTATTCTGCATGTGCTTAATCTTGCAAGGAAGAGCCTTTGAATTGACTTCTCTTCCATGGTGGGGTGCAGTGCCTCTAAGGCACACTCCATGCTGGCTTTAGTGTTGCTGTAGAGATGTTTCTCATTTTGTTAATCTTTAATGTACAGATCAGACATCCCTCTCTGATTGGAGCTGTTGGGTGACTTTTGATTTCAGCCAGATACTCAGATTCTGTGTCTTTATAATACAGGACCCATAGAGGCTTCAGAAAACTGTTAGGCAGCTTCTGACCAAGAAAGGTCAATGAAGCTGGTGAAGGGCCTGGAGAACAAGTCCTGAGAGAAGCAGCTGAAGGAACTAGGATTGTTTAGTCAGAAGAGGAGCCTGAAGGGAGACCTCATTGCTCTCCACAACTCCCTGAAAGGAGGCTGCAGTGAGGTGGGGGTTGGGCTTTGCTCCCTTTTGTCAGGTGATAGGAGAGGAAATGGCCTGAAGCTGTGCCAGGGGAGGGTTAGGTTTGAGATGAGGAAAAATTTCTGCAAGAGTGCTCAGGGATTGGCAGAGGCTGCCCAGGGAGGTGGTGGAGTCCCCATGCCTGGAGGTGTTCAAGAAACCTGTGCCCGTGGCCCCTGGGGCCATGGTTTAGTGGCCGTGGTGGTGTTGGGTTGAGGGTTGGACTGGATGATCTCAGAGGGCTCTTGAACCTGAACAGTTCTATGCTTGGTCATTGGTCATTGGCACAAGCACTGAGTAGAACTCTTGAAGGCAATAAAAAGAGTCTGTCTTGAAGCTTCTTGACATGGTTATCAGGAGGGACCCAGCAGAAAGGAATCTCTGCTAATCAGACTGTACATTTGTCAGGGCATAGATCATTTTTTTTACTCCATGTTTTTTCCCTGGGGCTGAGTTTTGCTGTAATGTCAAAGAGTTTTCTGGCAATTTGAAACTTTAAATTGGATTTGTTGAGACCATAAAACTGTGTTCCCAAACACAGTGGCAACTTCAAAGTCAACCTTTGGTTCACATTTACTAGTTAGAACTCCTGCCTGAAGAAATCAAGGGACAGGAAGGCAAGTTAGCTTCTCATGAGCTCACCAGCAGAGCAAGCAGGGCAGTGCTTGGTAACATGGCTTCACTTCTGAAACTTCGAGACCTTTCCTGGCTCTAATCAGGTTGAAATGTCAGAGCTATGGAGGTCATTATACCACTACCAAGAGCAGGCTTGTGCTGATGGCACCCAGCTGGGAGCAGGGGCTGACACCCATCAGGCTGTGCTGCCATTCAGCAACAAGTGGCCAGGCTGCAGAGCTGGGCAGAGGGAGCCTCAGGGGGTTCAATAAGGGCAGGGTTCTGAACCAGGGGAGGAACAACCTCCTGCAGCAGGACAGCTGAGGGGGGACCTGCTGGGAAGCAGCTCTGCAGAGGAGGACCTGGCAGTGCTGTGGGACAAGAAGTTCCCATAAGCCAGCAGTGTGCCCTGGTGGCTAAGAAAGCCAATGGGGTCCTGGGGAGCAGGAAGAAGAGTGTGGCCAGAAGGTTGAGGGAGGTTCTCCTGTCCCTCTGCTCTGCCCTTGTAGAGGCCACATCTGCCCACCTTACTGTGACATGGTAGTGGATGATGGATGCTGTAAGCTTATAATGTTAGGGGGCCTGAAAGAAAGCTGGG
>WBNM01028610.1:12734-29278 GCA_013399055.1 Ramphastos sulfuratus | reverse complement strand
GTTGGAACTAGATGATCCTTGAGATCTCCTTCCAACCTTACCATTCTATGATTCTATAAAGGGGCGATTTGTGGATGCACCACATGGGTGTCTGGTTGTCTCTGTCTCGCATCATCCATCCCCCGACACCTAGCAATCCCTGACATCGTGTGATTCCGCAGCTTCTGATGATCCCCTGGCATTCTGGTCTCTCTACCGAGAGATTCCACCACACTCTACGTGTCAGGCTTGAGAGCTCTCATGGTAGAGGAATCAGCAAAACACTCCGTGGTTCAAAGACTGCTGGTGAGGAACAGCAATGGAAGTGAGACAGTTTTCATAATAAGAAGTTAATAGCAAATTACAAACAAACGAAACACAGGAACAATGTATTTCTGTTCATAAGGGTCTTGAATTGAGTTCAAGAGAAACAACACAAACTGTGTTGTGGCAACTTCTCTGTCACTGGTTGTTTGTATTCTCAGAATGGCATAGCTGTCTAGAGGAGAAATATTGAGGAAAAACAACTGCATACCCTAGGGCAAAGGAACTAAGTGAACTTGTTTATGTTTAGGTTTTTTTTCTACTTTGGATAAATGCAGACATGTAAATTGTGTCAGAGGACAGTATGGGGCAGGAGAACTTAATACTGGGTTCAAACTCAGTGCAAATCTGGTGTCTAAACAAGTTTCTTACCACTGTATTTCATCATACAGCTGCTGATCTGCCTGTTCCGATGAGAAAGATGACACTTAGGGTTTGTGGGGTTTTGTTTTGATTTTTTTCACAATGAGTGGTCAGGCACTGGAATGGGCTGCCCAGGGAGGTGGTTGAGTCACCAGCCCAGGATGTGTTCAAAAGTCATTTGGATATGATGCTTGAGGATATGGTTTAGGATGCACCTTGTAGAGCAGGGTTATCACTTAGACTTGGTGATCCTGAGTGTCTTTTCCAACATTAATGTTTCTGTGATTTCTGTGATTTCTCTAAATACGTTCTTCTGGCTGTTGAAGGGGTCCTACTAGTTAGGGATTGTTTCTGGAAAAAAAGGAAAAAAAAAAAAAAGCAACAAACCTTTGACTTGAAGTAAACTTGCAGGGACAGATGCCAAATGACCCAATTAGAGACTGAAGTGTGCTACTACTGGTATAGCTCATCTCTGAATTTTCAAATTTCACAAACTATAGTGGTTGGAGTACAGAAAGCAGCTCTCCAGCCTGCGTCTAAATTGGAGCCTTCCATAGAATCATAGAGCTGTTTGGGTTGAAAAAGACCTCTAAGACCCAACACCCACCCATGGCCATTAAACCATGTCACAAAGTGCCACGTCCACATGTTTCTTAAACACTCTAGGGATGGCAATTCCAGCACCTCCCTGGGCAGTCTGTTCCAATGCCTGACTACTCTTCCAGGAAAGATTTTTTTTTTGTAATCTCCAACCTAAACCTTCAGCACCTTTTCTCTCATTCTAGCACTTCATACTGGGAAGAAAAGACCAACCCCCACCTCACTCCAACTTTCTTTTAGGGAACTCTAGAGAGCAACGAGGTCTCTTCTCCAGAAGAACAGCCTTACTGATTAAATGTGGCTATTAACATAAGAGGGATTCAGTAATTAGATGCTCTACCAATTTATATGTAATTACCTTCCAGTGACACTTGTCTTTCTGCCCAGGAATGCATGGCAGATGTCAGCAGAGATGCTGTTAGGGAGTTTTTTAATGACTAAAAAAAAACAATAGTCAATGATCTCTGGAGCTCCCTTCCAACCCCTACCATTAAATAATTCTATGATTGCCTTCCCGGTATCCATACACAGATTTAAAAGAAGCACAAGACGTTGTGTTCGGTAGTTTGGGGAAGAGAATTAGAAACAGCATAAGCAGCCTTTGTGTGAGTTTATTTTATAGTGTTTTGTCTGAATTTTCACAGCCACGTGTTATCAGGACCCTGTTTGTTAACTAATATTGGATTGTAACACTCTCTGCAGTGATTCACTTAGTGGAATTATTGTACTGAACCCTAACTTCTAAAAAGGTTTTGCAGCTACTTCTTTTACTTTTTATTCTTCCTATACTTCACCCCCCACCCTCTTTATTTTCTCTTTTTATTCTTTTTAACTAGCAATGCTTTGCTCCTGTGACAAACACAAATGAGTACCTAAAAAATGTTTCAAACTTAAAAATGAAATTGTCTTGACATCAGATGTCCCAAAGTAGATCTCTGACTAAAGTGGAGTGTAGATTATTTTGTCAGCCCTAAAGGGATAATTTAATGAATCCCATAGTTTCTGGCACAGCTTCTTCATTAGTGCAAGAAAGAAGATTTAAAAGAAAAATTAAAAAATCATTCGATAGAAGCCAAGGTTAATTTTATCAAGCATTAAGTGAGACTAAGATGTGTTTTTCTTGCTCATGAAAGCAACAAAATCCTGTTTTGTTTTGGTTTTTTAACTCAGAAAACCAAACAAAAAACAACAAATATTCTGCCGCACGAAGAGGAAAAAAGAAGAGGAAAAAATAATAAGTAACTGTTAATATCCGTTTGCTATAGCTGTCAGTCATTGGTTCTGGATTATCTGAAATGGCTGTGGAATCTTCTTGTTCTTGGTGAGTAGGAGATCATAGAATCATAGAATTATCTTGGCTGGAAAAATCCTCTAAGATCCTTGAGTTCAACCATCCACCCAACACCATCATGGCCATTAAAACATATCCCAGAGCACCACATCCGCATGTCTCTTGAACACCTCTAGTAACAGTGACTTCACCACCTCCCTGGGCAGCCTGTTCCAGTGCCCAACCACTCCCTCGGGAAAGAGAATTTATCTGGCACAACTCCAGGCCATCTCCTCTCATTTTGTCACCTCATACTAGAGAGAAGAGACCAATCCCCACTGTTGTGGTAGGCCTAACCAGACCAAAATAGGCCTATACATGTTCTGGTTTGCCCAGACATCTTTTTCTGCTCTCCTTCCTTCTGCTATGGGGAGAAGCAACTGCAGGAAAGGGGACAAAGAATCCAGAGTCACTGAGTCTAAGGACCCTGGCCATTTGCATCCTGTGGTAAACAAGGTACACACGCTCAGCTTGTGCATGCATCATGCAAGGCCTGTGTTCTGCTCAAATTTGGGTAAAGCAAGCCTATGACTTCACCTAATACAGTCAAGCTTGGCTAACTGCCATTCTGATTGGCTATTCTGTGTCCAAAGGCCCATTAAGTCTTGGGCTGTATTGATAAAAGGAGATGAGCAGGTGACACAACCTGCTCTACCCTTGTATCTGCACTCTGACATTTTATTCATGTGTATTGCTGCTACTTCATTGCATCCTGAACTGTGTGGAACTCCACTACCAGGAACAGGCTATAAATGCCTGCAGGCGACTGGCCTGCACAGCNTGGCCATTAAAACATATCCCAGAGCACCACATCCGCATGTCTCTTGAACACCTCTAGTAACAGTGACTTCACCACCTCCCTGGGCAGCCTGTTCCAGTGCCCAACCACTCCCTCGGGAAAGAGAATTTATCTGGCACAACTCCAGGCCATCTCCTCTCATTTTGTCACCTCATACTAGAGAGAAGAGACCAATCCCCACTGTTGTGGTAGGCCTAACCAGACCAAAATAGGCCTATACATGTTCTGGTTTGCCCAGACATCTTTTTCTGCTCTCCTTCCTTCTGCTATGGGGAGAAGCAACTGCAGGAAAGGGGACAAAGAATCCAGAGTCACTGAGTCTAAGGACCCTGGCCATTTGCATCCTGTGGTAAACAAGGTACACACGCTCAGCTTGTGCATGCATCATGCAAGGCCTGTGTTCTGCTCAAATTTGGGTAAAGCAAGCCTATGACTTCACCTAATACAGTCAAGCTTGGCTAACTGCCATTCTGATTGGCTATTCTGTGTCCAAAGGCCCATTAAGTCTTGGGCTGTATTGATAAAAGGAGATGAGCAGGTGACACAACCTGCTCTACCCTTGTATCTGCACTCTGACATTTTATTCATGTGTATTGCTGCTACTTCATTGCATCCTGAACTGTGTGGAACTCCACTACCAGGAACAGGCTATAAATGCCTGCAGGCGACTGGCCTGCCCAGCCAGCCTGCCTGCCCCTCTGCAAGGCTTCAGCTGAATTGGGAGTCAAGAGGAACCAAGTCAGAGACTGTGCCAGACCCCCAGCTGCCTGAGAAAAGAGCCTGGGAAAACTCCAAAGCCTCTAACAGCTTTGAGACCATTGACAGCCACCCCTCCGCGTGCTTTGGGTACTGTCTGATAATATTTTTGTAAGTAAATACTGAAAGTATTTAAAGATTACTCCTGTAATCACTAAATGCCTTCTGTCATAAGCAGAAAGGAGCTTCCTGTGTTCATCTAGTGGATAAGCAGAATAACTAACCACAAGCGGTATAGTGACCACATAAACCTTCTCTTCCAGTAAAATGTTTACATTTGCAAATTAACCTTTTTACAGCGTTCCAGTTTTGCCTGTTTCCTGTGTGTATAAATTTCCAAACCATGTGTTTTGAACCTTGTAAATAAGTTTTCTGGTGAGATTTAATGTTAATAAACAATTTTCATAGTTACTAACAATCTCCGCCTTGATATAAAAATTAATATCGATTATTAATTTTGCATCATTCTTAACACCCATATCACTCCAACCTCCTTTTGGGGAGTTGTACAGAGCAATGAGATTTCCCCTCAGCCTCCTCTTCTCCAGACTAAACAATCACAGTTCCATCCTCACAGGACTTGTTCTCCAGTCCTCATAGGCATCTCCATCATAGGCATATTCATCATAAATGACCACATTTCTCCCAGGGTCTGACAACTTGTCCCTTCTTCATCCCCATCTGAGCTTGCTCTTCCTGAAGCAACTCCACATTGTACAGCACAGGAATAAGTCTGCTTCCTCAACAAGGTATGTGGGTATCTGTTTGGCTTTGATTTTCTTTACTCTAAGCAAATATAGAATTCTCCTGTAATAATACAGTGTATATTTAAGGTGCTATAAATATCAGTGACCAACCTTTAATAGGACATACCAATTCTCAGGATATGTTGGCAAAGGTTCCCCAGCAGAGACTATATTTCAACTAGAAAAGGGCAAACCTGCCAACTTATTCTTAGATTAGAAGCACAATCAGTGGGAATGTTCCACCAACTGCACAAACAGATATTTAAGATAATGCTTCATCTTCAGATGAAACATTGCCCTTTCTCCAAAGTAACATCTAATTATTAATGCTTGCTCAGGAATAGCTGTGCTGCTTTCATGCTTCTCACTTTTTTAATACCTGCATCTTTAGACTTGGACTTTAGGATCAGGAACATCTAGCATAACCTTTAGAGTTTAATTTTTGGTATAAATTAGGTAAAGAAAAATGGTTTATTAACAATAAAGCTACCAGGTCATCCTTGACAGTGACTAATAATCTTCACAAGAAAATTCGTGATGAAAAAACAACTTCTGAGACACTAGTGACACCAAAGCACAAAGTTATTAGCACATGTCATCTTACCACAGGAAAAATAGACAGACCAAGTCTTTCTAAATCCTTCTTCCTTAGAAGAAGCTAGGGGAAATACATTCACAAACTTTTACTTTCTCACTGCAGATGGGAACTGTGGATGAAATGATCACATATCAAGGTAAAGAAAGGACACATGAAGCCATTCTAAACAAGAACTTTAGGAGAAACATCTTTACTTTGAGGGTGGCAGAGCACCAGACCAGACTGCCCAGACAAGTGGTGGTGTCTCCATCTCTAGAGACTTTCAAACCCATATAGACATGTTATGGTGTGAGCTGCCTTAGGTGATTCTGCTTTGGCATAGGGGTTGGACTTAATGATCTCCAGAGGTCTCTTCTAACCCCTACCATTCTATGATTCTATGATTGCCAGCAAGTTGAGAGAGGTGATCCTGGAACTCCCCTTCATTTCTTGTGAGGCCACAGCTAGAGTGCTGTGTCCAGATCTGGCCTCTCCAGTCCAAGACTAAACACAGACATTCAGGAGCAAAGGTCGCAGAGATGATGAAGAGAGTATGTATGGGGATGTACAGAGAGAGGCTGAGAGCCAGGATTTTTTTTAGTCTTGATGAGAAGGCTCAGAATAAGAAAAAATGTTGCTACAGAGAGTGCCAGAACACTGACAAACAGTGTCTGATGAGGTTGTGGTATCTTCATCCTTTGAGATGTTCAAAACCCATCTGCATATGATTCTGCACAATCTGCTACAGCTGACCCTTCTTGAACTGAAAGGTTTGGACTAGGCAAGCAGCAGAGATCCTCTCCCTGGAGATGTTCAAGGCCAGGTTGGATGGGACCTTGAGCAATCTAGTCTAGTGGAAGGTGTACATGCCCATGGTAGGGTGGTTGGAACTCGACTATCTTCAAGATCCCTTCCAACCCAAACCAACCGTTCTATGAATCTGTGAACCCCTTTGTAGATAAACTCAAATTGTGCAAACTTGGTACAGTCCATGAGAATAGGAACAAAATTTATTTTTTGTTGTCCCAGACCTGTTTTCTAGCAGCTTCTACAATATTGACTCACTTAAATGAAGCTAGAAATTAAGTTTCAAGTGCTGAACATATTCAATTAAGAGAGATTGCTGAGTAACTCTTTTGCAAGACTCCTAATCTGCAAACACTTTTCTAATCAATACTTACTTCTGTTCAATATAACCCCAAGGTGACTGTATTCTGCCAGCTGAGAACAAGATATGGAGCTTTTCAAAACCTGGAAGGATTCATGGAATCACAGAATTATAGAATGGTAGGTGTCAGAAGGGACCTCTGGAGATCATCAAGTTCAACCCCCTCAGGCAAAGATGAACGACAGTAGATGCCTGGCTCTCTTGAACTGGAGAGCCCAGAACTGGATACAGTATTCCAAGTGTGGTCTTAACATGGCAGACTAGAGGGAGAACCTCCCTAGACTTGCTGGACACACTTTTCTTGGTACACACCAGGATACCATTGACCCTCTTGGCCACAAAGGCACATTGCTGTCCCATGAATAACCTATTGGACACCAGAACTACAAGGTCCTTCTCCATGGAGCTATTTTTTCATTACACCCTGGAGCAGCACAAAATTCAGCACTTCTCATTCTCTCCACATTGTGGCATACTCTTGTCATGGCCTAACAGTGGACTTGTGGTGGTTTGTTAGTGTGATCTCAAAGTGCAAAACACAGGCCCTTCACACCAAGGGGTTTTACTTCAATCAACAATAAAACTTTATTGTTAGGCCATAAAAGGTAGAGAAGAGTGAGAGAAGAAAGGGGGAAAGTAAAGCAAAGAGGGCAAAGGAGAAGAGGTCTTATAACTACCAACAATGCAAGGGTCCCAAAGACATGTCTCTGATCCCAGGGTCCAGTCCTGCTGGTCCTTCTGTTCTTGTTGCTGAAAAAGACCTCTTCTGTTGTTGTAATGAACTGTGGGGAAGGAGTAGAGTAGTGTAGTAAGGAAGTTCACCTGCTGTTAGCGAGACATCTTTTATATTTGGCTTCACACCTGCTGATGACTGAACTCCACCTTCTCTCCATCCCTCATGCCCCTCACGAGTGAGTCTTACACAAGGAGCTGGATTAAAAGTGGAACCATCCATCACAGGTGGCAGGTACAGACTGTTGGTACCAGACTGATTTCTTCTCACAGAGGACTGTGTCTGTACCAAATTCTATTGTGTGGGAACAGCAACTTATTATGGGGTAGGCTGCTGCAGACTCATGCTGATATGTTGGCATGACTTTTCCTTGGAGGTAAGGGGGCCCCAATTCCCAATGACAATGATGAGACAGATAATGCTCTTCGGACCACTCCTTACAACTCTTGGCTGAACAAGGTTTCCCAAATACTCTTTTTCTGTCCTGTTTATGCTGTGATTCAAGGGTCATTCCCTGACAGAAGACAAACATGGGACATCGTGCTTGCACAGATCTTTTGTGTGTGCCACTTCAGCCATTAGCTCAGACCCAGCCAAGAAGTGACATGTCTAGAGAATTCCCAGCAGAGCTGTGAGTTAATTGTGACACACAGGCAAAATTCAATCATGTCCATTACAATGTATTTATTCTGTAGCTTTAGCCTGAATTTCAAGGAAAGGAAAGCCTTCTTCAACTGATCTGCAATCTGTAGTGGTCTGATTAATTAATATTCATAGACAGAAAATGGTGTCTGCTGTGATGGACATTAGAAGAACAATAATTGGTTTCAGGATTGATGGGTGTTTATGCTGCAGTCTACTCAGACAGTGCATGTTGGAAACATTAGCATCCTGTTTCCCTTGTCAAAGCTCAAAACGAGTGGAAACAATTCAATTTTTCTCTGCACAAATTGAGTCAGTAAGTGACAGTTGTTAATTTCACACCACTTTTCTGCCAAGTCTCTCTCTAGGTGGCAAGGAAAATTGTTGCACGTGGTGAATTTCTTACTTAATGCTGTTGTCTAGGGGACAGGAGTCACTGGTTCAGATGATGTTCCTGACCAGCATGGAATTCCTTTTATTTGACTTCAAATTGCATCAGAAGCAGCTGGTTCTCCTCTGTGACCCTGATCAGAGAGACCTACCTGTGCTCAGTATTTCTCAGTCAGACAGCCAAGACAATAAAAGTTGCTCAGCATGTTCCAAAAGGAGACACAATCACATCAGGTCCCATGTGCCTGCAAGATAAGGCAGATAATCACACAAAGGAGGAACTTGCTTGAGGATATAAGATTTAGATTAGATGTTAGAAAGAAATTCTCTAGAATGAGGGTGGTAAGACACTGGAACATGTTGCCCAGGGAGGTAGTGGATGCCCCTTCCCTGGATGTGCCAGGCTGGATAAGGCCTTGAGCAACTTGCTCTAGTGGAAGGTGTCTCTGCCTATGTCAGAGGGTTGGAACTAGATGATCTTTAGAGTCCTTTCCAACACAAACCATTCTATGAATCTATAAAATATCATGGAAAGGGCCTTAGGATTGATACTTGGGAGAAATGATGGATAAATATCAGGCTTCCCAATGACTCTTCTATCCCATCTTTCAATTTTGAAATGAATAATGTATTTAAATGATTTTGTAGAGAAGGGAATAAATACTCAGACGACAACGATGCATTCCAACTCCTGCAAGGCAGGGGCATCTGCTCCAGGAATGCAGCAGAATTTTTACCGTGCAATGCATGATACTTTTTTTCCATTCCAAAACCATAGTGGTGTGTATTAAACTTGTTTATTTGCAATGTGGTTTTCCACAAGTGCTTCAGTCCTTCAAGGGCACATATGAAAAACCATATGGATTTACAGATGGAACAAGGCTGTTCTGGATTTGATATCAGCTTTTTGTTGTTTGAGGGAAAGTAGAAAAGATTGCCCTGATAAATAAAATTACCAATTAATATCTAAGCACTTACACAAGGCAATCATTGGGGAAAGGCACCCACTTCTTTTTTCTGCAGCAACTCCACTGAGAAAACATTACACAGAGAAATGTCTGCCAATTCATTCACACAGCAGAAGAGACCAAAAAATAATGAAGATAGATCGTGTGACTGTGTCCATCAGTCAGTTTACTCTAAAATATAGTGGAATCACATTTAAAACCAATCTGACCCTATTGATCAAATAGAAGTTAAGAAATCGATGGATTTTTTTTTAGAGCAGCAATCCTTTGTATCTGACACCAATGGTGTGCCCTGTGCATTGTAAACCTCACTGTGTCACCAAGGGCACAAAAGACGTATTCATAGATTCGTGGAATGGTTTGGGTTGGAAGGGACATTAAAAATCATCTAGTTCTAATCACTCCCCAACATGGGCAGGGACATGTCCCACTAGACCAGTTTGCTCAAGGCCTCATCCATCCTGGCCTCGAACACATCCAAGGAAGAAGCATCCACAATCTCCCCAGGCAATTTGTTCCAGCGTATTTACATGGTGCTACTTCTGATGGGACAAAACAATCTCAAAGCAGACTCCTCCAGTTTTCCTGGTGTGTGCCTGTGTGTCTAGGACTCTTAGTCTAAGAAAAAGCCTTTTTCCTCTTCATAGCTGGTGAGATTTATGCAGTTGGCAGGCATTTCAAGTTGTAATTGTGAGTGGCTGGATGTTAACCCAAACACTTGCTCTCTTTGCATGCATGAAATAAGGAATAGAGAGGGGGAAACAAAAGGGCAAACTCAGCTTGCTTCGTTAGATAAACAAATTAAGGGACTACTGCTGCCCATCAAGTTTTTCATTGAAGCAGGGACTCCTTTCTCCTGGTGAGCTACTGCTGCCAAGACTATTACATGTTGTCCCTACCATCAAATTGGCTCTCTAGACTAATTAGAGCTCTTGGAGGGCTCTGTTGGCATCTCCTGTACAGATTGGCAGTGGCTTTGACATAGGCACAAATACATGATTGTGTTAGTGTAAATGCTCAGTGCCATTTATTTTGATACCATTCCTTTTGAATGTGGAAGAATAGGACTTAATATTTTCGTCTTCTTTCTGCTACTTTAATTAAAATCAATAACTGTCACCATGATAATGGATGGTCTTCCCAGGCAAGAGATATTGGCTTGTTCAGAGAGAAGAGAGTGAAGGGAAAGGAGCTGTAAGACCATGAATTGTCTTGCCTGCTGAATGTGATCTCAGGATCTTTCAAAAACTATCTTTTTGCCTTTGTTATTGAAAGAAGTGAAAGGAGAGACAGGAGTAGATAGTGTATAAAAACACAAAACTGTTTGATTTGGAGTTGCATGCCTTTTAATTTAGTCTCAGAGCTGAATGGAGAGATCTCTCTCTGAGCAATGACCCTGACATTTTTCCAACCTGAAGGGATTTTCAGACTAAATGGAAACCACATAGAGAACTCTGTCACTCCTCAAGCTCCATTTTGACAGTCGGATGCTACCCATAGCTCTTGCATCCATTTAAAAATTAAGTTTAAAAATTTACATTTCAACTAATGGTCTGCCTTGGGAATAAGTGGAATAAATAAATATGTTTCATCTTATTTATACTGTACCTGGCAAATACAGAGAGTCTTCTGCTTATGGAATTGCTCCCTGTGCAGAAGACATCACTGGTATGTTATGTGTAAGAAACTAATATGCCAACTATATCCTTGTGATGGTTTGGAAGTTCCCTGCCCCCCCCACACTTTGTAAAATCACCCAGACTAAACTCATCTGGCTGGAAGTTAAGAGATGAAGCTGTATTTACAGCTTAGCACAATGTACAAGCAGATATATACACTATATACAGGAATATTTACAGAAATATACAAGTTAAAGGTAATACAGAAACACAACANGGAGGGGTGGGAAATGAACTGAAATCCTAGTTTGCAATGCAAGGTTCCTGTGGACTTGGAAAAACAGAACATTCTCTATAAAGCTGTCACAAAACAGAGAGTTTTTGGCTTAAATAAAGATGCAAAAGTCAAAGAGCATAATCTGGATGCCAATTAAGAATATGCAATTATCTTCGCATGAAGTTAATTTATATTAGACACAGAAAAAGGATTTCCTAATTAAATAAAAAGTGATCTATTACCAACCAGGGCTTGAGCTGGATGTTTGATTTCTCTTTCTGGATTACCAGTGCAGTTTCTTTCCTCTGTATTCCAGGTAGTTGTTTTTTATTCGTAAGTTCATAGAATGGTTTGAATTGAAAGGGACCTTAAAGATCATCTAGTTCCAACCTCTCCACCATGGGCAGTGACACCTCCCACTAGACCAGGTTACTCAAGGCCTCATCCAACCTGGCCTTGAACACCTCCAGAGAAGGCACAGCCACAGCCTCCCTGGGCAACCTGTTCCAGTTCCAGTGTCTCCTCACCTTCACTTTAAAGAATTTCCTTCTAATATCCAATATAAATCTACCCTCCGTAAGTTTCAATTCCGAGTCAGACAATTGAGAAAGAAAGGGCTCTTGTCACATCCATCTTGATTGGTGGGGCAGCTTCTGAGGTTGGTACTATGGACAAAACAACAAAATCAGGGAGAGTGAAAATAGGGAAAAACTTATGTGAGTTGAAACTCTGAAATCCTGGTAGCACACCAGCATTTTCCTTTTGGTTTTTTTTTGTTTTTTTTTTTTTTTTTTGTGTGTGTGTGTATGTGTGTGTGTTTGGTTGGTTGGTTTTTGTTTTGTTTTGTTTTGTTTTTTGTTTTTAAACCCCTAATTGACATCTTTATCTGCATGTACAAAAAACAGGGCAGGCCACCATACCCCAAATGCTGGCATATTCTGGTTGTTTCCACTCAGACTCTCCTTTGGGCCACCTGGAACTAAGCTCCGTGCCTTATTTTTTTTGTTGCTAAGATAGCAATGCTTGATGTAGTGCTGTTTATTCTTATTCTCACTGGGCACAATATAGGGGGATGGGATGGACAATTCAGCTTTATCTTGGAAATAAAAAGAGTGTGAAAATAAACTTCAGTCAAATAAGACAATAAAATACCGGAGCTGCTTGTGGAGCTCTGTCTCTCTTTGTAAATAGCAATGCTTTTAGTAAGCAAGTGGCATTTCATTTGGTGAACTAGTGAGATCTTCAGAGAAATAGTGAAATGCCTGGTGCTGGCATGCAGCATGCAACAACTACTAAAAACTGAATCAAAAACATTTCCTTTCTGTATATATATATACACTTCTCTTGGCTTATACATTCTGTCTTCTGCTTGGCTAGGTCTTTTGTCAAGACATCAAAGAAAAGAAGTAGAAAACCTCTAACTCAGAAAATGCAGAGAGAAGAAAGGATCTTTCAAGGTAAGAAAATGCACTGGGAATATTACTTGGACTAGTATTTGATTAGATTTACTAGAGTGTCTCCCAAAATTCACTGCTGCTTTAGAAAGGAAGTAAAAGAAAGAACTTCTTGGTAGTAATCATCTCCTCAAACAACGGAGATTGCCCAGGGAGGTCGTAGTTGCCCCCTCTCTGGAGGTGTTCAAGGCCAGGTTGGATGAAAGCTTGAGCAACCTACTCTCATAGAAGGTGTTTCTGCCCATGGCAGGGAGGTTGGAACTAGAAGATCTTTAAGGTTCCTTTCAACCTAAACAATTCTATATATTTATACTGCAGATCTTGATCCTTGTGTTCATTCCTAACTCCTGTCCCTGTGATTTTAGTTATATTGTGGTTGCAAGTTAGGTGCCTTCTTGACTTCTTTGGTTTTGTGTGACTGTGGTTGAAATGGTTGATTTAAACTGGGATTTTAGCTTAGAGCTCCAGGGTAGGCTAGAGCCCCAACTTTCTGATCACTCAACCAGAAGAATTAATTTTCTTTCTCCAGCATGAAGTTACCCAACTGACTCCTCCTGACATACAAAAACTGAGAACTTGAATTTTATAGTTGCCTTCAGCATAATCATCTGAGACCCTTCTGCACAGTACTTGTGAGGTCAGAGCAAAGCCAGATGAGGGGATATTGAAACTAAGGGAATTACTCAGGGGGTTGCTGTTAGAACACGGAGAAACTGCAGAACATCTTGGAGCTTTCCCAGTTCCATCCAGCATCATCCAACACTTGAAGTTTTGTGTGGCCGTTTGAGTTAGATTCCTACCTCAGAGAAACTTGGAGGTGGAAGCTCTAAGGCAAACATTCTGGGGATAGGCCATAGAATGGCAATAATGGATAAGTTAATATAATCTCATTGGAGCACCAAAAGCTTTATGTCTGGAAGCACAGCTTGTACTTTCCCCTTGCTGCTTCCGCCGCTTCGCCTGCGCCTGCTGCTATCTTCCCCTGCCGCTGTTTTGGCTGCTGCTGCTGCTTCTGCTGCTTTCGCCGCCGCTTGACCCCTTCCCCATTTTCCTTCAGGTTGTTAGTTGTACTTTTTTTTTCCCCTACACTGTTATATTTAGTTTAAGAAATATAATTTTTTTTTCCTGACTTCACAAAAAAGAATACGTGTTGTGGTAAGTTTATTCTACCAGGGGAGGGATCCACCCTAACCTGGTACATTTTGTTATTATGTTACCTACATTATTGTTCAGGTGATAATTTAAGAAGCTACCCTCAAACTGGTAGGGAGCAGTGTGAGGAAAGTCACTGGATGGGATCAGCCCACATTTCATCCATCCAATGTGTTAGTTATTTAGAAATGATCCATACTCTTGCTAATGGAATGTGAAGAACAATGGAGATTATTTCATACATCAGGGTATCCATGCAGATAAACTCCCAGAAGAGGGAACAAATTTGAGGAATATGGGAAGTCTGGAGAAGAGGAACAAATCTGAGGAATATGGGAAGTCTGGAGAAGAGTCTTTTGTGTAACTAGGGGTTACTCAATGAAAACAAAACAAAACGAAAACCAATCAACCAAGACATAGCTGAAGACTAAAGAGTGGAATGGGTTTTGGAATTAGATGGACTTTAAGGTCCCTTCCAACATAAACCACTTGCTGAATACCTTTTAGTTATATGGAGAGAGAGAGAATTGTGCTCCTCCTTTTCAGTGAGCCAGGCTGCTTGCTGACCTGGCAAAATATATTTAGAACAGAATTTTGTAAAGCATTACATGTGGCTGATTTGCTCATATACTCCCTTTCTGATTGAGAGGCATTTTGACTCCTATTCAGGTGATTCTAGGCAATAATTGAATTATTGCAGCCATGCAAATGAAGTGGCTGATGCTACTTAACTGGTCTAAAAAAGGAAGATGTGATAATTACCTGATAGACTAAGCAATGGGTGTTATATTTTTTAGTTACGCAGCATTCTCTTCACATGCAGTGAACAAAACCATTCATTGATTTCTGTTAGAAATGTAAGGGGGAAAAAAAGGCCTGGAGAATGCATCAAAGCACAAATGTTGTGCCTTTAGGTATCCTGGATGTTGATATTGTTGTTTTTCAAAGGCTTTCTGGGGGTGCTTCTTTTCAGTTTGCTATCTTCAATTTGTTAAGCTCGAGTGGGGTAAATTTAGACTGGATACTAGAAAGAAATTCTTTACGGTGAGGGTGGTGAGACACTAGAACAGGTTACCCAGGGAGACTGTGGATGCCTCCTCCTTGAAGGTGCTCAAATCCAGGATTGGAAGTAGATAATCTTTAAGATTCCTTCCAACACAAGCCATTTTACGAATCTACAGTCTTGCAAAGTTTCTCCTGAAGAAATCTCTATCTGAGACTTCTTCTGAACAAATCTCTGTAGACTTCCCCTGAGACCTTTCTGACCTTTTCTGTTTAGCACTCCTGTAAAGAAAGACTCAAGGCATACAGTGTTAAGGGATGGGCTGAATGTCCACTCCACCTGGAAGTGATATAGTAGATTATGTTAGTTGTTTTTTAAGCTCGTAATATTTTAATGTTTTTACAATTTCTGCTTCAACTGGATTAGAAGAATCATAGAATTGTTTTGGTTGCAAAAGACCTCTAAGATCATCGAGTCCAACCTTCAACTTAAGACCATCATGACCATTAAACTATGTCCCAAAGTGCCATGTCACATGTTCCTTGTACATAATTAAGGAAGACCTTGTTTTGTTAACCCTAATGGCAGCATATTGCATATTTCATAACAAGCAGCTAAGAGAGCTCCAGATCTAGTATTTCCTTAATTCCTGCTTCTAGCCTTGAACTAATAGTTCTTATGGGTCTTTCTCAGACCAGAAATAATTAAAATCCTTTTGCAGGACATTTCTGAGCGCATCTGGCTATGGAGTTTCACCAGAGTATGCTCAGATAAAGCAGTTTCTCAAGTTTTGTCACTCCACCATCCACATGAATAGCTTTAATGTCTCATACCTGTCTGTTCCAGGCATCAGTTGCTTTGTAAATCATTGCAGTGGACAGAATATTAGGTTCCAGGAAGAAAATTAGACAAGCCTTTGTAATTCCCCCCTTCATCTCTCATTCCATCTGAACCTGTCTCTTTCTCATGTTAATTTTAATGCAAACCATTTTTTGTTTGTTTTAAGGTTACGTAGTGTCTGCAGATCAGTGCATTAGCCCTGGCTTGCAATGCAGGGCAGACAAGTAATAGATCAGTAATTTAATAAGTCATACATTAAAAAAACCAAAAAAACCCAACAACCAAAACCCCCCCCCCAAAAAAACAAACAAACAAAAAAAAAAACCCAACCGAAAACACAACCAACCAAAAACCAACATAGATTTATTTTGTTTTAAAATTGAGTAGGGTCAGCTGTGTGAGCAATCTATCTGCCGACTACTGTCATTGTCCTGTCTGGGCAAGCTCATTTATCTTGGTTAGTAAACAAAAGGCAAAGGAGGTGAATGGCTTAAGGGAGTGTTATTGGAACACAGAGTCCCTGATGTTTGGTGTCTTGCCTAAATTCTGGCCAAATCACTTGTTAGAAATCTACCAACGGTAGGCAATTAGAGGATACAGTTAAATATATGACTGTTATTAGGCAGATGACAATGGAACAGGAAGTTCTCAGAGATGGAAGCCTGCACAATTAAATCAATCAAACTCAGGATTTCTGAAGAGAAAACAGTAAAGGTGCAGGCTTGTAAATTCTCATCATCATTAACACTCAAGGTGCATGCATTCAGTTGTGGAGCCCTAAAACTTAAGAGCCAGTGACTGGAGAGCTTAGGCTAGGGATCCTG
>WBNM01028609.1:68716-100970 GCA_013399055.1 Ramphastos sulfuratus | reverse complement strand
AATAGTGAAATGCAAACAGGGAATTTAAAGACAATGCAATTTTAAAGGTATCTAGTACAAAACAAAAACCCATCACATTTTAAGCTAGTGGATTCAACAGTTTTAAATTCAAAAGATTAGTGACATTTTTTGCCTGCAGAACTGAAAATATCCTTAGCTTCAACTTCTGAGCATTACATTAAATGAAATTTCATCGAACAGACAAAACAAAGTCAACAGCTTTATAGCAAATTCCTAAAAATGTTTACATGTGTATCCTCATTAAGAGAAAACAAAATCTCCCCCTCAACAGCACTCAAGCATGCCCAGAAGAAAGCGTACAGCACATTTCTACAGAAAACTGTTGGCCAACACTCCTCTGCAGTGTCTCTTAACATCCAGCTGCATTCAAATGTGACTGGTGAAAAGTAAATTCCTACCAACAGAGAAGATGGAGTAAACAAAATCATATTAGTACTAATTCTATAAATTCTAATTCAAAGTATGCTGTGCATTGGAAACAACCACCACTCTCATTCTTGTGAAAATTATTGTAATTTACTCAGGATGTATTTTTCGCTCAAAATACTTCAAAGTATTATGGCTTCTGATACAATATTCATTTATTTTTACTAAGACTTGTTTTAACACAAAGCCATTAACAATACAGTTTGCTGTCACTTATCTAACTCACTTGTACCTAGATTCTCCTAGAGCTTTGGACACTAGACTGTCTGAAAATTAAGGGCCTTTTAGCTTCATTGCTTCAATCTGAGATACCAAGCTTTACCATTACTACTATTGTGGCCAAGGGTTGTGCAAGCTAGAAAATTCTTCTTACTGTAAAATGGGAGGCAAATATTGCATAACCTAATAGGTTCATATTCTCCGGTATGGAAAAGTTACCCCTGTAAAAAGCTGAAGGAACTAGGCTCCACTATACTATGCTTACTGGTGGAAGAGCCTAACAGAACACATCAGACAGGAGTAAAGCGTTGAACTTGTAATTAATGAACTATTCATAATCAGACATTTAAATATCTACAGGTAGTCAGATGAACAAGTGCATGGTCAGACAAAGCAATTAATAGGAAAAGGAAATAAGTATAAAGGCAACTGAAAAATGGTAAAGCCAGGACAAAATTCAACAACCTGGTAACGACACACATTTCACTGAAGGGAAGAATAAAACACCCCACTAATGCAGGATGGTTCTGTGTGTGCACATGCATGCACATTTCTGAAGGATCTTTATTCTTCCCTGACATTTAACCAAGGCATGAAAAAAAACCCAACACACCAACAGAAACTATTCTGTAACCACTTAAACAGTGTGATGTCAGAAGCTTCTACACAGATCACCAAGTGTATCTTCGGGCATAGTTCAGCCTCGCATAGCCCAGCTCTGCTGCTAAGAAGAACAGAACCACACTGCTGTCAACCCTTTCCCTGTGTTGATATTAGCATGGCAATGGCCTTGTGCTGATCAAGCCCTTCCACGCCATCTCAAGCAATATTAATTCTAGCTCAAGATAGTTCTCTGATCTAGCCTCCCAAACACACACATGCAGCACAAGTGAAGAGGGCAGCACTGTCTTCTGTGTTGGCAGCCATTTGCGTGGGCTTAAAGAACAGATAAAAATACAACCTCTAGAGTAAGACAGTGGATTAAATGGACTACAAATACAACCCAGAATGGAAAGTCTTCTTAATCCACCATTTCTGAGTTTCTTCGTTGAACTCTTACATCTGTTTAATCATACAAATACGAAAATAAACCTACCAGGTTCTATTTACACTTCAGAAGTCACAAACTACTTACAGGTTCATCAAACAAGTTGTTTCTTTCACGTTTTCAAAAAAGGAAGTGGGGGCAATCAGATCTTATCATAGGAAAAACTACAGTATATAATATGCCCTCAAACTTACTCTCTTACGATTTTATAGCATCACTCCCCTCCACCTCCCTGCTCAAATATTTCCAGTCTTCTGGTACTACAGCAACTTAAGACACATCCAGACTCCCTTGGTCAACAAGGGAAAAGCGGACTGACAGTTATGCTGTTACATGAGTTTAGTGAGTTTTCTGAAAATTTAACTTGGCAGATCTTCATCTTTAAACTGTCATATTTAGGTTACTTTTCATTGCTGCACAAACTTGTCTTAAACCAAAAAATAAACAATAAAAAAAGAATAATTTAATCATATCTGTCTTGTGCCTGAATCCATAACAGCATCCATAATCAGAAGACAGTGGAATTTTTATTTTGCTTTGCTTTTCAAGTGAAGTAGCCTGGTCTGCTACCTGCTTTTGCTTCCGTATACCCACACATCATACATACACACAGCAGAGCAAAAGAAACACTGCAGCAATCATTAAATCCAGGTTGGAAAGCATGTAAGAATGAAAGAAGCAAAAAGCACAAGGTAAAACCATTGACCATCACAGTGGAAGTTTAAGCACATCTAGCAGAATATCAGTGGTTTATATCCATTTTTAGACATGGCAATAATTGATGAAAAAAAGCAAGTGCAGCTAAAGGAGGATTTCTGCTCTATACATAAAGAAATAAAGTACAGTTAGCCTGAATGATCCATCCCACTATGCAGTCACTGTGATGTCACAGTAAAACAAACTTTACTTGAAAAAAAGTTAAGATATTTTAAATAGTATCTATGTCATTCACACAGTGTAGTCAAAATCCTGCCACGCAATTCTAATTTCCCAAAGAAGTATTTTACTTCACACATGATACTTCAAGACTGGAAGAAAAGAGACGTCATGTCAAAGTTTAAGGTTACACCAACAATTAGAAGCTTGCTGGCCTGGCATCACTGCCGTGTAGAGCCACACTTACCAATAAAGGCCTCAGTTAAAAATGAAATTAAAAAAAAAACAAAACAAAAAAAAAAACCAACAAAAAAAAAAAACTGCAGGGTAACCCCATACAACTTTCATATTTAGTCAGGTGGTTCAGTTTAAAAGATGAAGTACTATCCTGCACCTGTACCAGTAACCATCCAGCTTGCTTCAGCTCTAAAATCAACAGAAGTGCATAAAAGCACTTTAAGCAGAGGAAGACATGTATGTACACGCTATGAACAAAAAGAATTTCTCTGTGCTTCTTCCTTACAACTTTCCAGAAGCTAAAAGCCAAACTAGCCAAAATTAAAATCACAAGAATGTAATGTTAATACGATTTTTTCCTCATGAGTTATTATTTCAAGTAATAACAATAACGCTCAAGAACTATGCTTGTAATGACTTGTTCTCAGTCCCATGCTATTTAATGCCTTTATGGGCAGAGAAGAGGACAAAGAAAGGGCACAAGATCAGTACTTGTCTAGTTTTTAGCTGCCATAAAAGTCCAAGACTTCTGGTCAAAAAGTTCTAAACACCACTGATGGGAATTCATTACAGTCTATATGCAACTGGCAAAATTAAGAGTTCAGGATGATCATGATCGATTCAGTAGATGACTAGTAAAAAAAATGCCAAACACCACCATATCAAACCCATCCAACCTACAACACAAACAAGAAAATACTGACCTGTGAAAATACTGCCTTTGCAGCCAACTGTAACAGCTGCACCACATTTGTGTCCAGTTTCAGCATAATTATTTGAAAACTTTATAAAAATACATATAAAAAAAAAGCTGCATCGAGTTTTCTGTACATACAGGAGACCTATTTCAAATTATGGCAAAGCATGCAAAAATATATTAAAGAAGATAAATAAGTCAATACTTTTAAAAAGTAAAACAAATTGAAGCTCACCTTAAAAAAAAAAAAAACAGAAAGGGAAGTTTTGCAGAAAGTGTTTATCAGTGAACACTAACTGCTAGTGTAGACTTCTGGTTATTGCAAACTTTTAAGAACAAAATTAAGTACTTTGCTTAGATAAATACTCTTGTCCAAAAGAATGCTGCTAGACCATAGAAACTGATTAATTCATGGAAGTCTTTCGTGTTCTATAGAACAGACTAGATAAAGGTGGTATTTGTGTTCCCTTTAGACTTCAGAAATTTGAAGTAAAGCCACTCGCCTTCTTCCCGGTTTCAGAGTATGAGATTATGTAAAGAAAACTCTAAATCAGCTGTGTATAAAAGGGCATCAGCAGTGTGATGCTCGTTCCTACAATTTCATTAACCTTAATGAAAATCTGCTAAAGCTTGAACAGTGCAGTCCAAAAATTCCAACCTTTCCAAAAATCAGGAAAAAAAAATAAAATGCCTCCACTGATCCCTATGCCAAAACCCACCTCTACACCGACTCTCACTTCGAGTCACGCATATCCCTGTCGGTTAATCACTAAAAGACGTTAACAAAGGAATAACATTCCTACGAGAGCAGGCACTAATTATATAGATGGAACAAAACCCATGCTGACCTCTAGGACCACACATGCCAGACCTCTCAAGTCAGGAAAACAAAGCAAAAGGGAAGTAAAAACAAAAACAAAACACCACAACACCAAAAACTAGGAGGAGGAAGAAAGATAAAAGCCGCAGACAAAGCCAGGCGCAGGGGAGTGGGCCGAGCTGCGCGCCGCCCCCGGCTCCGCCGCGACTGGAGCCCAGCCCAGCCCTCCCAAGTGGCTAGGCCGGAGCCTTCATCCCCTTTCCCCTCCCAATGCCATCGCACGAGGCTCTCCCCGCCCGCTCCCTACCACCGCGCTGCCGCCATCCTTCTTCTCCGCCCGCACCGAGTGGCCGACAACAAGGCCGATCCCAGGCCTAGGCCCAGAGTTCCTGGGCGCCGCCGGGGGACCGCCGCGCGGCTTCGGCCACTGTAACCCCTTCGTTACCCACCGCATGGCTGCCAACCCGCTCCCCGGGGAGGCCTAGCACCGCGAGGGGCGGCTAGCACCCACGATGGAGAACGGATTGCGCGGCAGTCGCTGCGATCCCCCACCCACTGCAGGCCGCGCTCTCCAGGCCGGGCTGCCCCTTACCCATCGGTGCTGCGTTTCTTGCTCGAGCTGTAATCGTCCCCCAAATCGAGGCGGTGGCGTTTAGACATGGCGACGAGGAGGGTGACGAACCGGGGTGGTGAGCAGCCGCTCGCTGCTGTGGCGGCGGCGGATGGGGCGGCCGGCGGGCGGGCTGGGTGCGGCGGGACGCGCTCTCCGCTCCTCAAGGAGCAGCAACAGCAGCGGTGCCGCGAGGCCAGGCACAGCGACTAAAATGGCGGCCGGAAGGAAGCGCTGGGGCTGCGCCGAGACGCTGGCGCGCGCTGCCAGGCGCGACAAGGGAAAGACAGCGGAGCGCGCGCGCGGGGGGGCTCACCCGCAACGGCCCCGCCCCACCCGAGCGCGTTGTAAGGGCAGCGCGCGGCCAGCCATGGCTGTACAGGGCGTTGTGGCTGCTCTGGGACGTTTCGCAGCGAGCCGGAGCTGCCCTCTTAGGAGCTAGCAGCCTGGCCCGTACTGCCGATGCCCGGCTAGGAAAAGAAGCTCCTCTCTACAACTCTATATGTTCTCCTGGGCACACGGGCCCTGGCACAGGAGTTTCCACGGGGGGAGATTAAACTAGGGCAGCTGTCTCGGTAAACCTCTATGTCAGGCCGTCACAGGCTTGCCTGGGTAGGTTAGTCTTGCGTGAGGAAAAAGGCAATCTTGCACAAGCCATCTGCAACGGCAGAAACAGTAGGAGTCCGGGGACGCCGAAGCTGTGACAGTAGCCTTTGTCAGTTTCTGTTGTAGTTTGTCTGCTGTGTCGGAGCCAAGCGAACGGTGCAGGGGAAGCCGATGTGCATAGCGCAGCCCCCAGCAGACCCGTCCAGTTCTGGAGTGATGCAGTAGACCACATGAGTCTTCCATGTGTGACCACAGCTGCAGCAGCACTGAGTAACGCAATTCCTGAGGTGAAACACGACCCAAGAGTTAGAGTGTGATCTTCTCACTGTAGATTGTTTTACTTGAGCAGTTGCTGCTGTACCGAGTTCTTTATCGCTTTCAATCGGTGCAACTGCCAGCAGAAGGCTGCAAGTTCAAGCCTGGTCCAGAAAACTTGGTCCTCAGAGTTGTTTCTTGTACCTCTGAGTTCCACCACCCCTAGCACCTTTAGAAAACTGGGTTAACCATTTTGGCAAGCAGCATTTATCATCTAACTGAAAGCACAGAGAGCCTGGGCAGGAGATAATGAAGTCAGGCAGACAGTGAGATTCCTCTAGCAACCATGTCTTCAGGCCAGAACCATGCTCGGTGCTCAAAGAGCAACTCTCCTCTCACAACAACTTCTTTTGGCCACTTCTGCTCCCTTGCAGCACTAAGCCTCAGCAGCTGCCGTGCCTTCCAGCACGCTCACTTGATACTTCAGCACAGCCCGTGAAAGCCAGTCCCTAAGAGCTTCTGCAGAGACAAGAGGCACCGTTCTTGGTATTTCTGACAGCTATTTGGAGAACATCAGCCACTGGACATTCTGTTCTGTATTCCTCCCCCATCCATTCCCTATCTATTTCATACTAATTCTTACCATAGACAAGTGATTTTAAAATAGAAATTAGAAGCACTACCATCAGGTCAGTATTTCTCTTCATCTAGGTATATTTGTTGAAAAACCTATGCTCTGCAAGGCTTGCTCCCCATCACTCCTCACAGCCATCCTGCCAGAGATTACCTCAACCTTTGCTCAGCTGCCTGAATGAACACCCCTTCCCTAAGCATTTTGGTCAGAGGAATTTGGTTAGTTCATATGACTTAAATAACACATTTAGGTTACCTCTATCTGACTGCAAGAGCAAGGGAGCATTCTCAGAAATGGCTCAGCTAACAAATACAAAAGTGGTCAGGAAAGATCATCTAGCAGCAGTGACCAGTTCCACAAGCACAGCCAGCTCAGCAAGTGGGTGTTTGTCCACAGCTTCGTGTTCCAAATGCTTTCTGAGATTACATCAGTATGACTACTAAAATATTTCATGTAGACAAGTCTTTTGAGTATGTTCTTTAGTAGAAGAGCATTCCTGTTCCTAATTTTAGGTAACACAGCAAAGTTGCACCCACAGCTCAATTGGAGTTTTAGACACCAGAAAGTAACATTTTTCTGCCTAGAGTTAGCAACTAAAATAAATACTCCTGGGAAAAAAAAATTTATTTTGAGATTTTCACGTGAAGCTGGAAGTAATCTTTCAAGCTCTATTACAGAAAGCACTGCAATATCTATGCCAGAGGTTGCCAGAAGAGAAGTGTTCCAGGGTGTGTGTCTCTATCCTAAATATCAGGCTGATTTTTTTTTTTGGTGATGCTGCAGTAGTGCTCTCAGAACACAGGTAAGGGTAAGCTCTCCCCAACTGGATTTTAAATGGCTTGACTTAAACAAAAACAAACGGTAGTTGAAATGGAATGTTTGAATAGCACACATCTAGCTCCTCAGAGGAAGGATTAAATAAATAAAAAAAATAACGTGGGCTGGTCTCTCTGTGAAGTGGGAAAAGACAGGAAGAAGATAAAGGCATTACATGCCTTAGCTGGGATGAACAGGTACTGCTGTGTGGCTCTCAGAAGGCAGCAACTGTCCAACAGCAGGAGCCTGGAGAGCTCTGCAGCTGTACATTCCCGGTCTCCATTGCTCCTCCCTACAAACAGCAGCATAAAGCTACTCATGGTCTTGCTCCAGGTTACCACATGGCCAACACCAGGAAAGTTTTTGCTTTAGGAAGGAGGAAGAAAGGAGCAGGTATCTCAGCAGGTGCGAGATCTTAAGCTATAGGAAAAAAAAAATAGAAAGGTACACTGTATATTACTTGGAGTGAGCAGCTACTTGCTCACACACTTGCTCACTTTTATCAAAACTTTGTGAACTCCTGAAGTCATCCTTCACCTAACCATGCTCTGAGCTCTACAACTGCATAATAAATGACCTGGTCCCATCCCAGAGTTTACAATGTAAGGCCTTCATCCTGCAAGCACACACATGCCTTATTTGACTAATGCAAATAATCCTTTTAACTTCAAAGGGATTACTAAGAGTAGCAAAACTAAGCATGTAGGTAAGTGTTTGCGGGATCACAGCCTAAATATAAGATGAGACGAGAAAAAAGATTGGTAAGCACAAATTGACATAATGACAAAGTGATAAGCATTATGTAATAATCCCAGAGGATGAAAGGAATGTGTAAAATAGGGCACATTTAAGCATGTTTTCTGCTTTTTTCAAAGGCCTTTGTTAAATAAGAGATTTTAATGTATCCTCCCCACAAAGTCTTTTATATCCACCTTTAAAAATGAAAATTGTAGATTACTGAAACAGGAGACATTTATAGGAGTTGCCATTTGACTATCTACTCTCCTTCTCTACGTTTCTTGCCCTAGTTTTGGTAAGTATACTCATTGGTCTCAAAATCCTCTTAGCCAATTTCCAGTTAATATTTCTCTGCTTTTGATATGGGCATAATACATATTATGCTATTTGGGTTGAAAGGAGAATTAACTTTTAAAACTAAAACAATGGTTTAGGAAAATACCATTATCTCTGAAATACCTTTCCCCCCTCCTCCCTTATTGTGCACTGCTTTCTCCCCAAAAGAATAAACATGGGTCTCAGACAAGCCATAGTCCAAAGACCTACTGGACTGGATGAGGTTCCTGACCAGAGAAGTCTGGTGTCACAGTTTAGGATACTATTGCTTGTAGCTAATTCCTTCACCTCTCTGCTAGAGATTATCAATCTTAAAAGGGGGAAAAAAAAAAAAAAGTAAAAAGATACATCCAGTCTAGCACTGTAGTTGAAATGCACTTTCACAGAATCACAGAAACATTCAGGTTGGAAAAGCCCCTCAGGATCACCAAATCCAACCAATATCCCTGCTCTACAAGGCTCACCATATGCCCAAACAACACATCCAAAAGACTTCTAAACACATTCAGGGTTGGTGACTCAACAACCTCCCTGGGCAGCCCATTCCAATACCTGCTCACTCTTGCTGGGAAAAAATGTTTCCTAATGCCCAGTCTAAACCTACCCAGTGGCAGCTTGCGGCCATTCCCTCTTGTTGTATCACTGATTACCTCTGAGAAGAGACCTTCTTCACTGGCTTAAGCTAAAACAGGGGATGGTGATGTGGAACCACAAACTGGTGCTGCAGTGGAAGCCGTAATAATGAGCAGAGCAGTTAAGACAGACAGCCAGGAGAGGTTACATCTCCTAAAGCCTGTGTCAGAGAACCTAAAATCTCTGTAATATATATTTCTTCTATGTTTGGCTGGCTTTCATTGCACCCTAAGCTAATCTGCAGGTTCCCAATGCTGTGGCCACACTTGCACTACCAATATATGTAGATTTCTAATAGTTTGGTTTTTAGAAACAGGTTTAACTCCTATTTTGTTATGAACCCACAAAATATTCAATTAAATACTTTCCTGCAAACCAATTTCAATGTATTAAACCAAAGTATTTCTGATAATTATCATTGGAATAACTGTTCTAAATTTTTATGTGGGTAATACCCTTACAAAATTATGCAGGACCCTTACATGCAAATGCTCATCACAGACCAGCTCTCATTCTATGCTCACCCACCAAGCTCATGAGGATATTACCCTCATGTTCTGCCATATCATCAGAGGAAGAATACTCGAGACAAGAACCCACAATCAGAGCATGTTTAAAACTGTCAGCCTTCCATGGTTTTCAAATTTAAAAATATGAAGATGAATACATGGACTGATCTCAATTTCTGCAGAAGAAAAGAGGCAGCTCCTCTGTAATTACAGAAGCTAAACTTTGCAACACTTCAAATATATATAAACCAACACTTTGAATTGCTCTGGGAAGCAGGCATGCTATAGGAAGCCAGCATGGCAACAGCAGTATTGCCATGACAGCAAACTTCATCAGCTGAATTTTGTGAATGGCTGTTAAATGTTGTCCCTCATGGAATGCACCTCTGTGACTGTAAGCCTGCAGCTCAGTGATTTGAGTAAAGGTTCATAAAGAGTCAAAAATGAAAGAGAGAGCAAAGGAGAGAGACTACAGGGTTTGTATCTACCAAACCAGAGTGACAGATCACTTTTTAAGGCAGCCTCCATTCTCCAGAAGGAAGTATATTGTTGTAAACAAGCAACTGCTACTCTGAGCCCCTCAGCCACCTGCTAAGGCAATGTGATCTACCTTTAGTCCTCTCAGAGAAACCTTGCAGAGCAGGTATTCATTATGCATTATGAATACAAATTTTAAAAAGATTTTAAAAGCCCACATTGTAAATGCAAAATATAAATAAAATGTAAATTAATTTGTATGTCTGATTTGCATTCATTATACACAGGATTCACACACTGCTCTTGTAATTTCTAGCTCTATGTGGTTTGGATGGCATTGTTTTAATACCTTCTGCATTTGGAAACCTCTGAAACCACAGGCTAGCATGTTGTATGTGAGGGCAGTTTATCTTTTAAGCTCCTTACAATCTGACTGTTTTCTATGTCAAGCCTGAAATCTTGTGAGAAGCTCCTTAAATACCAGGTGCTTTTAGCAACTATTTCATAGGGACATCTTTAAAGCCAGAAAAGACCACCATTTCCAGCTGCTTCTTTTATCTTGCACTAGAGCACTGGAAGAGCAGCAAATGCAACTTTTTCACCTGATGCTTCTTTCAAGGAGATCTGATTCTCACAGTTTCTTTGCAAACTTTTCACACTAGAAAGGAAAAAAAAATGTAATGCATTGGTACATATTTGCCATTCCTTTTTGCACTGAGCACAACCACCTCTTATTCATTATTGCATTAGCTCAAGACCTATTTTTAAAGTCCTGTCTTTGATACAATCTGTAAAACATTCATAATCATGCCTGATCTTTATCACACTGGACCTACCAGTGGTATATTGTCAGTCTGAGTCCCTGCTTAAGTGTTAGGAAATTTATTTGTCTGCCTTCTGCTATCTACATAGAGCACACACAGTTGCAACAAACTAAGATTAAAAAAAAAAAAACAAACCAAAAAAACCCCAAACAAAACACCAAATGCCAAACCAAACTAGTGAGCAGTGAAAACAAGTGATCTAACAACCTCTATCTCATGGGCTACTACCATCTAAAGTGGTAAAATACTAATCCTTATCTTCATAATAAGTTTCAGGCTGCATAACAAAATAATAGTGGTAGAGAATCACATGCACTAAAAATCCATCACCTCCTGGAAATAGCTTGTACCAGCCCATAAGCATCAGCAATCACACCTTGCCTAGCTAAGCTCACATTTATAACAAATGGCTGTCCTTATCCTTTCCCCAGGCAATTAAGACTTTTTCTCCTATGTTAGAAGCCTACTTGCAGAAGAATCCTCAGCAGCCAATGAAAATGCCAAAAGAGGATTAAACTTTTTACATCTGTGTAGCCTCCACCCTCACAACTTAATTCCACAAAGCCCCAGCCTTCTAGAAGCAAGACTGTTTGTTAGTGAGTGTCTTTCTACCCACAGCTGAGAGTAACAACTTTAATCTGCAAACCAGTATGGGAGTCCTCAAGATGCTGGAAGACATCACTTCAGTTTTGGGGCTTTTTTTTTTTTTTCCTTTTGGAGGGGTGAGGGGGCACAGGGAGGGAATGGAGCTTAATGCATTATTATATTACATGTAATGATATCCTTCTTTCTAATTAGCAAGAGTGTTCCCAGAGGGAAAGGAGAGGGTGCTGATAGAGCTGCTCCTTCTCCTAAAAACAAAAGAACCAATGCAATACTCTGGTGAGTGACCTTCTTAGTAGAGATAAAGCAACTTGGCTCTCAGCTGAAAACAAGGAGAGTGCTGTACTTGCAGCAGCTTTTAAAATTATAACAGCCATATCTAGGTTAATGTAAAGAGCTGTCTCATGTGCCCTTAGGCTCGTTTTTGCCTTGAAAGTGGTGGTGACCTTGTCATCTATGCAACTCTGCTTTTGCAAAGGTGAGCCACGTGGATGACCTCTTTCTTGCAACTGTGCCTGTCCTAGGCACATAGGATAGTTGATCATTGCGTGTGTGGGTTGGATTGATCCTGTAAGTGCTGCTTTCTGCCCAGAACACTTAACAGCCTGACACTGCTCATAGTGGCTAAAGTTCAGTAGTTGAATATATCTTTGGAGAAGAAGGACCAAAGGATTGTGTCTTTTCTTGCAGAAGTTATTTTATTTTACATGCATTTTTCCATACCAGATGACTGATCCTACATTAAAGTGNACACATAAATATATTAAAAATATATAAAAATATATATAATATAGCTTAAAAAAATAACATAAATTACAAATATTTACAACTATATACAGTTAAGTTAAAAGTAATACAAAAATACAAAACTNGGAGGGGTGAGGGGGCACAGGGAGGGAATGGAGCTTAATGCATTATTATATTACATGTAATGATATCCTTCTTTCTAATTAGCAAGAGTGTTCCCAGAGGGAAAGGAGAGGGTGCTGATAGAGCTGCTCCTTCTCCTAAAAACAAAAGAACCAATGCAATACTCTGGTGAGTGACCTTCTTAGTAGAGATAAAGCAACTTGGCTCTCAGCTGAAAACAAGGAGAGTGCTGTACTTGCAGCAGCTTTTAAAATTATAACAGCCATATCTAGGTTAATGTAAAGAGCTGTCTCATGTGCCCTTAGGCTCGTTTTTGCCTTGAAAGTGGTGGTGACCTTGTCATCTATGCAACTCTGCTTTTGCAAAGGTGAGCCACGTGGATGACCTCTTTCTTGCAACTGTGCCTGTCCTAGGCACATAGGATAGTTGATCATTGCGTGTGTGGGTTGGATTGATCCTGTAAGTGCTGCTTTCTGCCCAGAACACTTAACAGCCTGACACTGCTCATAGTGGCTAAAGTTCAGTAGTTGAATATATCTTTGGAGAAGAAGGACCAAAGGATTGTGTCTTTTCTTGCAGAAGTTATTTTATTTTACATGCATTTTTCCATACCAGATGACTGATCCTACATTAAAGTGACATCCTGATTGATTTGGATACGTTTACATGAGTAAGAGTAGCTGTTCTTAGGAAAAAACCCAAACATCTTAGTATTTTTTCCAGAAATACTCAGATATGTGAACATATTTCTTTTTTTTCCACAGATTCCAGAGGAAATTAATTAATATGTTAGAGGAAATACATAGTGGATANCTCTCCCTTATCTCAGAATCTCTCTTACATGCAAGGTGATCTAGAAAGGTCATCAAGAGGTGTTAGAAGCAGAATGATTAGTTGGGAAATGTGCAGGGTCAGGCAGAAGAGTTAATACAGCAAAAGCCAGGCAGGGACTGACTTATCTGTGTTTGTGTCCTTGCTTTTGTATGTCCCTGCAGAGCAAATGGGTAATATAGACATCACTTTATTTTCTTTTCACAGCCAATAATCTAATTTCTCTCATTAAAATATTCTAATTAGCCTCAAACCAGCACTATAATCCTAAAGAATCTTATTTCCTTTAAAAGAAGACAGTGCTGCTTAGCACCTGGTGTGATGGGGCCAGGACTGAATCTTTACTACAAATATTCTCTGGAAGGTGTTCATATCCTGTGGAAAGCATGCAGTATCCTCCAGGGAAGCATGCTGGTCTGTGGGAACAGCAAAGTAGGAAAAAAAACCCCCACAATTTCAAGTCCTCCAAGACATAGCTGAAACAGTGTGGACCTTGCTAGAGGATGTTATACCAAATGTTGTGTGTGCAGCTTTTGAACGGGGTATCTATGTGGGCACTTACAAATAAATCTAAAATAACCAGAACAAGACTTGAGGAGCTCTTTTGCCTGACAATTGATAGCCATTTGTACAGCAGAAAGCCCTGATATCCCTCCTACACATCCTTTAACTCTCAAGTTCTCCCATAGGTGTAGTTTTCATAAGCTTTCTGATCTACTTCTGTGAAACAAGCAGCATTAACAAAGAGCTGATTTTTTGACTGGTTTAAGTTAACCTCTCTTGTTTGGACAGAAATGAGTAAGGGAGCACTTACATAAATTGCTTTCTTGGAAGATTAGGGTAGTGGGAAAGTATTAACAGTCCAGCAGAGGGGCATTGCTAGGAAGCTGAGGGTGATAATGACTTGAAATCCCCAGGATGGATCTAGGAGAGGTTGCTGCTTTGTGCTTTAAGAATACTCCTGAACAATAACCAGCAAGAATTCTGCAGGTGGTCTGTGGTAGCTTTATTTGTAACCACAGCATCTCCCATCTCAGTTCTGATTGAGAGTAAATATCACCCCTGGCTAATGCCGTGGTGATTAATACTGTTGAATTAAAATGTTCTCAGTAGTTAATACCAAGAAATAGCTAAGAGACATGTTCATAATCTGCTTTGTCATGTCTTAACAAATGACTTTTCTATACTAACTGCACAAGTTAAGTCTGAGATTGGTGTCAGCACTCTCAAAAACATTTGACTCGACCTGAAAATTGTGCTGCTTCAGAGTCAGTGTGAAAAATGCTAATTTATGTCGAGATGGAGGTTTTTTTGAGATACAGTTTGTCTTGTGCACTCACAAAACCATCCAGCTCTGCTCACGCCTATCATCTGGATGTTCCCTAGGGGAATACTACTTCTTTAGCTTTATCTGTGCTGCAATATTGTGTTCCCCTGGGCAAAAGGAAAAAATGCAGGGTGTATAGAAGTTGAGAATGCAGGGGGGAGGAAACCAATAGTGGTAAAAGGGACAGCAGAGGAAAAGAGCTGACAGATACAAGAGAAAGAGAAGCAGAAAGATGAAGAAAAATTCAACCTTCTGAGCATAGCCTAAGAACTTCTAAAGGGATGAATCATAGAATCATAGAATTGTTTTAGTTGAAAAAGATCTCTAACACCATTGAGCCCAACCACTAACCTAACACCACCACAGCCTGTAAACCATGTCTCAAAGTGCCACGTCCACAGGTTTTTTTGAACATCTCTGAGGATGATCACTCCACCGCCACGCTGTGCAACCTATGCCAGTGCCTGACCGCTGTTTTGGTAAAGAAACTTTTCCTGCTGTCCAACCTAAGCCTCCCCCAGCACAACTTGGTGGAATAGTCACAGGAATTGTGCCCAAAAGACTTCAGGAAAAGGAAGGGTATACCTTTGTTTCAGCACAAAGCCCCCGTCAGGCATTTAATATGTAAGCTTGTGAAACTGCAAACCTCAGACCTACTTCTTGCCCATTGTTCCCCCTTCATCCTAATCTTTTGAAAACATACAGCTTGTGGCTACATAGCCCTGCTGCTCCTCAGCACTTCTCCTCAGCAGTCTTCTTCTGTGCTGCACGCATGCACAGGCTTGCACAGGCTGCATATGCACTCCCACACACCATTTACTTTCAATTAGACATAATCTACAAGGTATCAACGCTGAGAAATCAACTCTAAACCACAAAGGAGAGAGGGAAGCAGTGCTAATATTGCATTAGAGGAAAAAGAAGAATATAGGACAAATTAAAAGAGAAGGCTGCGGGTCAAATTTTGGTCAGGGAAAGCACCAAGTGGCCATATGTTCTAGGTACAATCACAGAGACACTCCTCAGGATCACCAAGTCCAACCAATAAATGTCACAGGTCTCTCAGGAGATGAGCTCAGATGCTATGTAGGCTGCAACTGTGACTGCCAGTGAGGCAGGTGAGAATAAGATAGAACAACGAAACAGGAGAAGGAAAATTCCAAGTGTTAGAGGCCACAGAAATCTAAATACTCTACACTGAGTCAGGATCAATACCAAGCATTAACCTAAGCTCTGATCTTGCTGTTGTTCAACGACTGCAGCTTTCCAAGTTCCATCACCTTTTCCTTCCAGACACCTGATGCAATATATCCCAGCCCACACTGATGCTACTCTTAGTGTGCCCTCCCTCCTGCCCAGCTTTCAAGTGTGGGGTGTAGCACACATGGCAGTGCTGGGCTGCTCCTGCACTCTGGTTTTTCTTGCTTCCATCAGCTTGCATTTCAATTCAGATAGGTCTGTTGCTATTGCCAGCAGCTCCACAAAACAGGTCTGTGCTGGAATATTAACAAGGGTTTCTAATTTTGGAGAGAGGATAAGGAAGGGTTTCTTTATCACATATTACAGTGTTCTTGTACCATCAACATTAGACTCCCTCTCAGTGTGCATTCTGTATTTCTAAATAAGTCTTCACTGACAGAAATAAGTTCACATTATTAAAGTGGCAAAAAAAAAAAAATTGCCAGATGATTAAATTTAGGTCTCAAAACTAGCATTACAACCCACCCTCCCCCCCAGATTACCCAAACCTCCAGCTCCTTCCCATCCATTTCAAAGAGCTTATTAGGGAAAAGAATAGAGCAAAAGCCTGTACTTTTGCTCCATATTTGTTTGAAATGTGCTCAAGTTTTGGTGCCTTGCTCTGCCAATCGACTTTGTTACCTTCTCTTCTCTCTCTGGAGTAGGGGTAGAGACAATGTGGTCATGGTCCCAGATAAACTTCCTACAGGAATGAGCTTCCAGAAACCTCTAAGCAGCCCTAGTACAGTCAAAAAGGAAAGTGAAAACTGTACCAAAAGTTGTCTATTCCACATTAGTCTCCAAGAACCAAATATCTTTACTGTTGGAAGTCCTAATACAGGACTGCTAAGCTCCTCACTCGGCAGTGTGAGACAGTACCTGCTGTCTTAAGGCAGCTGTGGAGTGGCTGCTTCATTCACAGACACTGCTGGTGATGTGTGCTGGCCAGGACACATCTGGAGTCTTTGTCCAGCTTTGATGGGGACGTGGAGAAAGTGAAGAGGATCCATCTAAGTGCCATCATGTCAGCTGGGTTGCCAAAGAGGAGTGATTGATGGTTGGTCAGTGAGGGAGCTGGCAGGGAAGAGCTATGCAGCCTACAATGCTCGAATGGGAGTCAGAAAGTCATCAGAGCAAAACAGACATGTAACATGGGGCAGTGGGCACAGACTTGAGATGGGAAGATTTGGGCTAAGAGGGGTGTACAGCACTGGAGCAGGCTTATAATTTGTTTTCCCCAGGGAGACAGTGAAAGCTCTGTCCTCGGAGCTTTTCAAGGCTCACAGAGAGAAAGCCATGGCTGACCTGATCTAGCACTGGCAAGAGTCCCGAGTCAGATGGGGGGTTAGAGTAGATGATCTCCAAAGGTCCCTTCTGACCAATATTTTCACAACTCCGTGAATGGAAAATAAAACAAAAAGTCAGGAGCGCCTCAAGACCAGTTCAGACACAGCAGAGTGAATTAGGCAACATCATCAAATTATTGCTTGGTTGATGTCACTGACATTTGAGCTGAAGTAACTATATTTGAATTGCATAATTCAGAGTCTTCAATGACAGTTTCAGTAAGAGTCCTAGCCTGAGTTTTAAATCACATTACCCTTTTAACTATGGAGACATAAATTGCTGTGAAGTACTAGTGGGTAACTTACATCATGGATGTGCAGGCCAAGTTTCATTTCTACAGCAACTGCACTATTCCTCATTTTAATCACACTGCCACCATTTCTGAAAGCTAAATTCACTTTTAAATAACCACCAAATAGACTGAAACATTCCTCTCTCACTAAAAACAAGGCTTTGCAAAGAAATTCTCTGAAAGTGAACAGAAAGGGAAAAGCAGCCAAGGAGAAAAACAAACAAAAAATAACCCACAAAAAAAAAAAAAAAAAAAAAAAAAAAAAAAAAAAAAAAAAAAAAAAAAAAAAAAAAAAGAGAAAACACTGATTAATGAGATTTGTTTGTGCTGGGGTGTGATCAAACAGGCCAGCACCACAGTCAATGATAGAGGAAGGCAAAGTGCTGTGCAGATTGTTATATTCATCTGCTTAAAATTCACATGGTCTGAGTGCTAGAATAATTTGCTCCACGCCATCTGGCAGACATAAGAAGTATGAATATGTAGTGGGGGGAGGGTGTGAGGAAAATTTTCTGCATTTCTATAGCATGTAGAAACACTCTGTTGGAGTTTGCAATTGAAATCTCCTGTGACTTGTTCAGCACACTGAAGGCACAGCAAGTAAGCTGTAAACAGTGCAACAAATGCTAATTTTAAAAGCACACAGAAAATACTTCTCTGCATTGGTATAACCTCACTCTTTCTACCTTACATCTGGAATCAGAATATAATGCAAGCCATGGAAAGCAATGCAGCAAGTCAGCACAAGTATCACTCACAAGGCACTAACAATTGTACAATGTCATCTCTGCCCAAACCTAGCTCTCAGCTAAACCTCTTAGCCTCACTTGCAAGCTTCTGTTTGCAACAGTGAAAACCTCCAGTGCTGGTCAAGAAGGGAAAAACCACAGAAGCAAACATTCCTAGAAGATTCAAGCTTCTGTGGGATAGAGAGTGTAGAGTGAACTTGCAAACAGGAAGTCACTTTTCTACATGTTTCTATATTCTCCCTGCAGAGAACACAGTATCCTCCTAGCTTTTACTTACATAGTTTGGTTTGCAAGCTACTCGTTTTTCCCAGGTTTTGTTAAGATCCAAACTGGATATCAACTGAAATGATGACTGCTTGGCATACAAAACCCACTCTGGCTCCAGGCAGGTGATACCATAGGTGGTCCACAAGTCTTGAAGCAGCCATGATGTCCAGGTGAACCTGAAAGGGCAGAAAAGCATCTTGTTTGCTCCCGCCCTTTTTTTTCACACTGTAGAAAACATGTTAACAGGGTTTTTGTAATGATTGTGTGACTACATGCCAGTTCAGTCCTATAGAACAAAACATCACTTATCAGCCTTTCCAAAGTTTTTCCTTACTTTTTCTCACTAAAGAATTCTTGGAGAGCACAGAAGCTCATACTGCACATGGTTATGGACCTGTCACTCTCTGAGTTACGCTTAAGAACCTGTTGCAAATATGACAGAGCAGTAGCTGAGCAGCTATTTGTTCTAACATTAAATAGGTGTGATGGGGAGTCCCTGACAGACAGGCTCGAGAGGATTTGGCTGGGACAGTTTTGGATGTTTCTGGTCTGCCAGCTTCTCCATTCTAAGCTGTTCACGTCCAGTGGGAGGCCTCTGAGCACTCTGCCACCCCTCCACGCCACGCGCATTGTCGTTCCTCTTTGGACTACGGCACACAGGCACACGTCCCATCTCGTGGCACACACATGTCACATGGCACAGACACACGCACGAGTCCCGTCCCATGGCGCACACACACGCACCCTGTCCCGTGGCACACGCATCCTGTGGCACACACACGCACACGTCCCATCTCATGACACACACCCCGTCCCGTGGCACACACACGCACGCGTCCCATCTCATGGCACACACACACACACCCCATCCTGTGGCACACACGTCCTGCGCCACACACACGCCCCCGTCCCATCTCCTGACACACACCCCGTCCCGTGGCACACACACGCACACGTCCCATCTCATGACACACACCCCGTCCCGTCCTCCCTGCCCTTGAAAGCATAACCACAGAAGAGCAAGGAGTGGAACAGCCTTCGAATGGCTCAAGCTAAGTCTCCTGAATCACATAAGAGAAAGCTTTAAGAATTTCCTCTTCCATAGGTACCAAAGTTTTGCCCAAACAACCATATCAATCCACTCCTTCCATCAGTAGCAGCTCAGTGGCTGAGCTGGGGCTGCCACATTGCAGGGCCTGAGGAAGAGTTAACCCTTACGCAGATCTGAGTCCCGGAGGTGTTACTCTGCTACACATCTTAAATGACCAAAGCTTTTCTGCTTCTCCAGGCTGTTGCAGAAGATATTTAATTACAGTAATACTGCTGTCCCAGTGCTATTATGGCATTGCAAGGCAGTCATAAAGGCTGAGAAAGCATTCTCCTTCTAAGCTTCTGTTATTAAGTGGCTTATAATGTTTCCAAAATGTGACCTTTAGAGTAGAAATTTATTGTGCTTGCATACAACCCAAAACTAATTTAATTAGCAAGTTCAAAGAAAAGCTGTTTACCAAGTCTGGAGTCATCTAGGTTGTAAAGAAGTATTTTCCTATCATTAAGATAATTCTTCAAATGCAGGAAAATGGTCCCAAAATAGATTTATTTTTTTTCCCCACTTGAGGCACACCACATGCTGAAGATTAATTTCATTGCATGCAACTCCTTTTCAGATTTCTCTGTGTCATTTGCAGTCAGTTTTCTTTCTCAGAACAGTCTCTGGTGGTAATTTCCACATGTTGGCTGTTACTGTCTCAGCATCTTTACTCTTGCTAGAGCTGTGACAAAAGCAAGTGGTGGCCAAATAGCATCCTTGCAGTGAGCAGCATTCACTTCAGCTTAGGGTCTGGAAGAAGATCCATATCTTTGCAGGGCTGGCCTGTTTGCACTTATTAGGAAGCCAAAGAGAGAAATGAAATTCCAACACCTAGTAACTCCCTTGTAAAAGTCAGACCACAACAGCCATGCAAGGAACTGGTCATTCACAAAATTGTGCTGTGACTTCTGCTATTGATCAAGTAAAATAGAGTTCATGATTTCCTAAAAAAAACCATTTTACTGACTTGGGTCAGCACAGCACTGGAATGGACTTGTGCATTTAGCCAGCAGCTGCACCACTGCCTTCAAAGAAAAGGGACAGGAGGGAAAATGGGACTGGGAAGAGGCCCAGGGCATGACCTGCAACACTGAATTCTTTAGTCTGATCTTGAAACACAAACCTGTACTTAGAATACTGCTAGTAAATGTTAAAGAAAAACTAATTTACATCAACAAAAATAATACAAATATTTCACCCAAGAATAAATATATGAGAAATATCTTTGCCTGGTTTGTGCAACAGGTTCTTTACCATGGGGGTGGTGGAACACTGGAACAGGTTGCCCAGGGAGGTGGTTTGAGGCTCCATGCCTGGAGAAATTCAAGGTGAGGCTGGACAGGGCTGTGGGCAACCTGATCTAGTTGAGGATGTCCCTGTTGAGTGCAGGGGGGGTTGGACTGGATGACCTTCTGAGGTCCCTTTCAACCCAGACCGTTCTGTGTTTCTGTGATATGCTGTTGCTTCAGAATGCTCCAGTTAGAGAAATAAATTTATGAGTGAAAGTAGTTAATTACATGCTAAGTACAGTTTGTGTTATTCTGAGTGTAAAATGTGAAACCTAGTATTAAGAATAATTAGTGGTATGTGATAATTGAAGTCTATATGTAACTGAGGATTTCTTATCTGCAAGTTTACTGTAGAGAGCTCATTGGATTTCTAAAACAAATCATCAGGGACTGGACAAATGATATTTACACTCTTTTAATTATCCACTGAGATTAGTGTTTGTGGTCTGGGTAAGTAGGTCACAAACATAGCAATGAAAATTAATTGTGCTACAGAACAACAATGATTCATGTGTTTTCTAATCATAATTCTAGTAGTATTTTAAAGATAAGCTTCCTTAATTTTTTTTTTTTTCAGAAGATCTATTAACAACATTAAAAGGACACTTTAAAAACAGAACAAAACACCACTCTCAATGGAAGCAATTTATCTCTGCACTCATCCACTTTCCTTTTGTGGTACAATTACTTCCATTTCCAGAGAGTCAGCACTCCATCACATGTGGTGGCTGTCAAAAATGTATGTCCTCAACTGAATTTTTGCCTTTTTTTTTTCAAATATAGTGAATGGGAGGGGATAGTTTGTCACTGAGAAAATATCCTGAGCCTATTTTTAAAATCAGCTGTTATGCCAATTTCAATGGAAGTATGCTGGACTTACCCACATTCACGTCCACACACGTGTCATCCCTTGTCACCCTGCTCCAGAGTTCATTCCTTCATGATGCTCTTGCTCTCAGACACTTCTCACAAGAGTGCTGGCACAACACAATGCTCTGCAAATGTCAGCAGAGCCTCCTGCCACATGCTGTAGCTGCTGCCTTTTTTTCCCCTCCCTCTCCATTCCTCCCATACACATTAGGCTCAAAATCAGACAATTTGAAGGCATTACCAACCTGCATGGAGCTTATTCTTTCATTACACTCATTCATTTTAGTTATTACATTAGTTCCATTTCCACAGTCATAGTTACACCAGTGGATCAGCATTTCCCACTTCAGTTGTTTTCAGTGCATTAAAAATTAGTCATAAATACCATTTCATGATCAAATTTGGCATAACTTGCTTTACAGGTCAAACAAACACATTTTTCTTTCACAGATTAAAAGCAAAACCTGCTTAATTTGGAAGAGCTGTGCCAAGTCCTGCTGTTATTTATACCACTGTTCATCCAGAGTAACTCAACTGTATTCAGTAAGTTAAACTGAATTTATACCTGTTTTTGTAGAAACAGCCCAAAACTGGCCCCTTTTACCTGAAATGAAGAGTAACTGAAGGAGCTGGGGCTGTTTAGTTTGAAGAGGAGGGGGCTGAGGGGAGACCTCATCGCTGTCTACAGCTACCTCAAAGGACATTGTGAAGAGGTTGGTGCTGGTTTCTTCTCAGAGCTAGTTAGAACAAGAGGGAAGGGCCTCAAGATGTGTCTGGGTAGGCTTAGACTGGATATTAGGAAACATTTTTTTCACATTGGAATGGGCTGCCCAGAGAGTTGGTTGAGTCACAAACCCTGCATGTGTTTTGGATGTGTTGCTTGGGGCTATGGTTTAGGCTGAACCTTGTGGGGTTATCAGTTGGACTTGGTGATCCTGAGGGGCTTTTCCAGCCTGAATGTTTCTGCAATTCTGTGAAATAAATAGTAGGGAAAAATTAAAAAGAAGCAGAAGGATTAGAAGAAAATTTTGCCTGCTCATCAACTGGTGCACCTGAGTTGGTGTATAATGATTTGGTGGTGCAATACTTGTCCCCAGGAAGGCAGGAGACTGCAAATGCAACCCCCTCTGCTAGTTGTGTATTTCCAGTTCAGCCAGGGATTTAATGTATTTGAATGACTGAATGGCAAGAGGAAACTGGTGTCTCAAGGAGCAAGGCAGCCTCTCCTGCATACACATGAACCTCTTTCACATATGGAAACAGTGGTTAGCATACAAGAGTGGCTCTGCACTATGTCCAGTCACAAACCATTTAGGTCACTGGAAAACCTTGGAGATAAATATTCTGAAACCTAACAGCCTTTTGCTGGTGCTAAAAGCATTTTAGAAGCTCAAGACCTGCCACTGAGATGTCTTTTCTAACGAGTTGCTGAAGAACACAAAGGTGGAACAGCTACAATGGCATTTTAGAACTTTTTTCTCCCCGGGGTGTATATCTTGAAGCTAGAATCTGTGAGCAAGGTGGATCAAACACATCATGTTGGAGCAGCTCCTCTGGAGGCCTTTAACGCTGCGAATACTGAAGAGCTGTCCCCAGGGAGGTCTCAGTCCACTGCACATTACTCGGAGGATTTCAAGATTCCACAGCTGTATAAACCCTTTAATTAAATTCCTCTGTGCACGTTTTAAGGCAGGCTCTGGCACTCTTGATGGGGGTGGGTTGGTTCACTGCTCTTCCCATCCCCTCAAACCCCAGCAGCTTTGCCAGGTGACAGTAGCCACCTCTGCTACCTAGCTGCATGTCTTGGCACCTTCTTGAATCTCTGCATAGTCATAGATCTCTCTGACAAGGATATACCTGCTGAATTCTGTTTGATGGCTGTACCACTGATGGATTCCTTCTCCAAAATCCAGCAAGGAAACCCTTCCAACCCAAATGAAGATCAATCGCACTGCACCTGAAGCTTTGATAAATACTTTTGATCATCCAATAATGACTAATTGCTTCAGGAGAGCACAGTAATTCTGATGGCACTCATTCATCAAACGAGGGAGAAGAGAAACTTGGACCTTTACAGCAAAGTCAGCCATCCTGCTTTGGCAACTATATTTTATTTCATACAGTGTAGGTCAGCAAAGAGAGCCTCTTCTAGCCTGTTCAGATTAATAGGGAAGCCTCTCCAAAGTCTGAGAGTGAGCACAGTGTGAGTGCTATCACAGATGATGTTCTTTGTCTACAGAGTCTCTCTCCTTATCCAGTTCATGCAGTGTCTGGAGGAGATTATTAACAGACATTACTAAGTAATGGCCAAAGCACATTGTCAGCTATGGAAGCTGTTTCCACAGCTGCAAATGCTGAGCCTCTCAGGCTTTTCACTGACTTCTGAAAGCCACCTGGCTACAATAACCACCTTATGAATCCTAACACGTGGAACACAGAGCCTGCAGCTGCACTTGTCTCACATTCTGAAATGATGGTGCCTCTCACCAGCTGTCCCTGGTTTTGGAGGACTTCACTAAAGTAAAGCCGGAGCTCTCTGTGCCTTCTGCTGGAGATGTAGGACCTACCTGCTGCGCCAGATGGTTGTGCCACAAAGTGCAGGTCACCCTTCGGCTGCAGTATCCAGGCTGACCTGCGGGTGGAAGTCCTGCAGAAGAAAAAGGGAGGCACAGAGGCAAGTTTCTGAGCCACCGGAAAAACAAGAACCCAAGTATGATGCCACTCCGCAGGACATTCTGGAGAGGCTACCAAGCTGTCTGCTTCCAGTGACATGGAAATCGTGCTTCTGTCCTCTCTCAGAGCGTTAGTGAACCAAAGAGAGTGAATGAGAATCAAGTGTGCTGTGGGCTCTGGAAAGTGCCTGGTGCAACTCTTCCCTCCCTTAGATGCAGGCAGTGGTGGCAGGAATCACAGAGATATCCAGGCTGCCAAAGCCCCTCAGGATCACCAAGTCCAGCCCCTACTCTACAACATTCACCTTAAACCATATCCCTAAGCACCACATCCAAACCGCCCCTAAACACATCCAGGGTGGGTGACTCCACCACCTCCCTGGGCAGCTCATTCCAGTCCCTGACCATTCTCTCTGTGAAAAACTTTTTCCTAATATCTAATCTAACCCTACCCAGTCTCATACTTCAGTCCAGAAGCTGCTGCTTTAGTTTGTGCTGCAGATCAGTGCTTCACACTGAGCTCTGGCTGTGGCAGCTAAGGAGCAAATGCAGTGCCCATTCTTGGCATACCCATGCAAAATCACAACTTACTTCAGTAAACATTGCAGGCAGTGGGCTCGTAAGCTGCTAGTTACCACGGGAAAAATGAGAAGGATTGGAGGATCAGAACTGCTGGACACAAGAGGGAAAGAGTCTGGAGAAGAGAAGGCTCTGAGGAGCCTTATTGTGGCCTTCCAGTATCTGAAGAGGGCTACAGGAAGGCTGGGGAGGGACTTTAGGGTGTCAGGTAGTGATAGGACTGGGGAGAATGGAGCAAAACTCGAAGTGGGTAGATTCAGATAGGATGCTAAGAAGTTCTTCAACATGAGGGTGGTGAGACACTGGAACAGGTTGCCAGGGATTTAGCAGAAGCCCATCCCTGGATGTTTTTAAGACCAGGCTGGATGTGGCTCTGAGCAACCTGATCTAGTGTGAGGTGTCCCTGCCCATGGCATGGGGGTTGGAACTGGGTGAGCCTTGAGGTCCCTTCCAGCCCTGACAGTTCTGTGATTACCTCTTTGGTCAGCTCACCACTGAATTTCTTGCTATCTCCTTGCACATCTTTAGGCAGTTTCCAGTCAAGCTGAGACCTGCAAGATTTCGTGCTCTACACAGGCCTGGGTAAAATAGTTTTGATTTTAGGATGACACCCATAGAGGCTGGAAGCCTCAGAGACAAACCTACTTTGTTTTGAAGGGAGGAAAGATTGTACTTGACCTCTTCCTTTGCATAGAAACTGCTTTTAGAGCCAGCTGGCCATAGTAACCAATACTCCATCTCCATCTAAGCAATCTCCACGGAGCTTTGAACTGCCACCTGCACTTAGAAAAATCTAAGCCAGATTTCAGTCACTGTGGGCTGTTGTCACCCTGGAGGTCGAACGCCTACAAGGATGCTGTAAAGGTGTGTCATACATCACATGCAAAGCTATCTTTGTTAACACCTTGAGAAAATATTGGCCACTTTTACTTTAAGCAGTAGCTGAGGTGAACTTAACTTGTCCCAAGACAGCCCTCAAATCAAGCTCTGTATACATAGCTATAGAACTCACTTGTTACCATCAGAGCAAGAGAGCATACTGATGAGCACATTCAGATGCCAAGACTTGGGTTGTACTTTCTAAGGTTGCTGGTTATTATTCTGGCAAATCTTCCTGGCATTAAGAATACTGCTCCTCAGAGAGCAATCTGTAAAAGCCCCAACCCTCATTCTTGCTAGCGAGGTGTTGATGCTGTAGGAAGTATGGTTGGGAGCAAAGAGGGAAAGAAGTAAGCTTTGAGTAAGACCCTCCATGGATGCAGCTGGAGGCAGCTAAGGCAAAAGGAAACTCCCTCTCTTCTGTGTTCTGATATGGAAAACTTAGGGAAGGAGAGTGATACACAGGAGAGAGCTATGATAAATTATCTTTAAGTTCACACTCTCACTCTGCATGCTGCAGAGCCCTCAGGAGCATAAGTTAATGTTCCAGTAAGATGAAAAAGAGATGGAGTTTGGGGAGCTGGTGCAACCTATATACACACCGAATATCAATGTCATTTATTTCACCTGACATGCTTACACAAATATGTTAAACTTCAGGAAAATTAGCTTTTCATCTTACTCTAGAAAGCTGAATTTAAGCTTTGGAAAGAAACCAGAGAGCAATTCTTTATTTGTTAGAAAGCTGGCTGCTTTCTAAAATAAGGTGCTTCTGAGAATAGATGCATTGATCAAAGCTGTTTTGATCAGGGGACCAAAGGCTTTGGGTTTTCTGTTTGTTTGTTCTTTTGTTTGTTTTTCTTAGCTTGTCTTCCACCCCCTTTTTTTTCCCCCTTTCTCCCTCACATGTAGGTTCATGGTTCTGTTTTAACGCTGATGGAAGACAGCAGATACTCCCCTCTTCTTCCTTTGGAAGCTGGGCATCAGGCAGAGCCCAGCACAGCAGGGACACCAAGCGCTGGCTCTTCAGAGCCCACTCCCTTCTCCTGCTCCATGCCACTCGCCAGGACAGCTGCTAAAAGCAGCACCAAGGATTTGCAGTGTGGTACTTCAGCCTCGGTCTTGGATCCCTGCTTTAAGTGGATGTAGGATCAGGTCCTTAATTCTTTTGGAACTGGGCTGTGGTTTCCAGTCTGGTTTGGCACAGTCTGAAACAAGGCTGGTGAGGGGCCTGGAGCACAGCCCTGTGAGGAGAGGCTGAGGGAGCTGGGGGTGTGCAGCCTGCACAAGAGGAGGCTCAGGGCAGACCTCACTGCTCTCTGCAGCTACCTGAAAGGAGGTTGTAGCCAGCTGGGGTTGGGCTCTGATCCCAGGCGACCAGTGACAGAAAAAGAGGACACAGCCTCAAGCTGTGCCAGGGCAGGTTTAGGCTGGACGTTAGGAAGAAGTTCTTCAGAGCAAGAGTGATTGGCATTGGAATGGGCTGCCCGGGGATGTGGTGGAGTCCCCATCCCTGGAGGTGTTTAAGAGGAGGCTGCATGAGGCACTGAGTGCCATGGGTTAGTTAATTAGAAGGATTAGGTGATAGGTTGGACTGGATGATCTCAGAGGTCTTTTCCAACCTGGTTAATTCTGTGAAAGACAGCAAACGATCAGAGCCTTTTGTTCTTCCCAAGCCTGGGTTGTGTGACTTACAAACAAAGCCACAGCAGCCTTGGTCTCAGCCCCCTGAGCCATCCTGTCCCTGTCTAGTTGGCGTTTCACATCTAAGCACTTTTTGTCTTAGGAGCAGGTAAGATGCAAGATTAAACAGTGATTTTATGACCACCCTTCAAATAACTGGAGACATCTCTGGCAGTTAAGTTAATCCTCCTCTCTCTGCCCCTCACACAAACGCTTTGTATGAAAGTAAACTCTGCAATTAGTCATCTAAATCCTCTGATCCCACCTGTCATGCTTTGAATCCTGGCAGATGGTTTGGTCAGCGCAGTCTGTGCCTACACCTCCAGCCCATGACACCGGTGTCTGTCCCTAGCAGTGACGTGAGGGCAGCCACAGGCAGCAAGAGGAACCCTGCTGCACAGCATGGTCTGCAGCAAGGGGGATTTCAGTACAGGTACAGCCTGGAAAGGTCCCAGAGAGCTGCCACCTGGCCCCGCACCTGCAACCAGGGACAAGTTTTGCTTTTGAGAAACATACAGTTTAGTCCACAGATGGAAGCTTTGTCCCAAGCTCCCCTTGCCCAGGAACAGAAATAGGATCAAAAGCCTCTAGCAGGGACAGTTGTTAGCTGGATGTGGTTTGGCTCAGCTGGCATCGTGGCATCAGGATGTGTAACTGCCTGGAAAATCAAAGCAGACCTTCCCTGGACCTGCTGGGGGGCTGTTGATCAAATGTCTGCCTTCAGACATGAAGCAGTTAATACAAAGTGCTCTAATTAGACTTCATATTAGCTCTCAATTAAGGTGAACGAGAAGTGTTCACACCTCTCTCAGCACTATTATTTCAGCCTTGCTGGCTGGCAGTCTCCACAAGACAGCAATGCATCCTTGTCAGAGGGACCAGCTGTCCCTGCTTGGGTGGAACAGTCCCTTTTTTGTCATTCTGTCCCATTAAAACAATTCATCACCTCGGATGCATTTTAGTAGGGGCTAATGGTGCGACCCTGTTTTCCCTTCAAATGTCCCTATTAATTACTTCTGCACATCCTTACCTGTGTTACATGGTAAAATACTTCACAACTTCTCCTGATTTTTGAAGACTGAGAGGAAAGCAGCCTGAAAGAATATCCACAATAAGCAACACAAACCCTTTCTGGAGGTGGTAAATCACCACTGGATTATTTTGTCCCTCCAAATACTTTGCAGCTAATTGCTTTTTGGGCAGATGTCCATCACCACCCTCTGCTGGATGGGGTCCAAACGGCTCAGTCATACATCAAAGCCCTGATGTTGTAAGCAGCCTGCTTCCTTTTTTTTTTTTTTTGGAACAGCAGGTAAAGAGGCAAAAAGGAAGGTGAGGAGTCAATCACTTCTCAAGATACCCTGTCGAAATGAATATCACCTGTTGAAAATATTTTCAAGTACAGAATAAAACCACATAGGTAATTTGTGGGTGGGTACACAGTGATAGCAAACAAGATCCTGTGGAAGATCAGACAAAAATTTCAGATCACTGAAATATCTTCCCCCCCCCAGCCCTGAAGTTAGTGAGTTAAATTAGAAGAGGCAAATCCTTTTCTGCATCCATCTGGAAGAGATCCACAACAAAGAAAACTTCACTCCTTGTTTTGAAGACCTCTTGCACTACTTTCAAGGCTTGTGGTTACCTGGTGCCAAGTGGCTGTCACAAAGCAGAGCCAGCACCTAGAGCCAGCACCTCCCTGGGCAGCCCATTCCAATGCCAATCACTCTCGCTGGGAAGAGCTTCTTCCTAATATCCAGCCTGAACCTGCCCTGGGTGCTTGGCAGAAGAGCAGACCTCATCCAGCTCACCCAGTACAACCCCTCTGCCAGAGCAGGGTCACACAGGATCACCTGGAGCAGGTCACCAGGGATCACATCCAGTGGGTTTTGATTATCTCACTGATAGGACAAGGAGCAATGGATGGAAGCTGCAGCACAGGAGGTTCCAGCTCATTACAAGGGGCAACTTCTTGACTGTAAGGGTCCCAGAGCACTGTCACAGGCTGCCCAGAGAGGTTGTGGAGTCTCCTTCTCTGGAGCCTTTCCAGGCCTGTCTAGATGTGTTCCTGCGTGCCCTGAGCTAGATTCTCTGGTCCTGCTCTGGCAGGGGAATTGGACTCAGTGATCCCTTTGGGTCCCTTCCAACCCCTGACATCCTGTGAGCTGTGATCCAAGGAGGGAGACTGCAGTGCCCCTTGGGCAGCCCATGCCTGTGCTGCTCACCACGGAAGACTGCCCTGCTGTACTGCGTGGAGGAGGCCAGGGGCAGGCAGGTGGTGTCAAACTTGTTGCCATAGTTGCTGATGCTGACATCGAACTGGATGGCAGGAGGCTGGAGCCAGGCTCTGCTGGGTGATGCCTGACAAGAGGCAATGAGTGGAAGTTGAAGCATAGGAAATTTCATTTACACATGAGGAGGAATTTTTTCCCTATGAGGGTGGCAGAGCACTGGCACAGGCTGCCCAGGGGGGTTGTGGAGTCTCCCTCTCTGGAGATATTCAAGACCTGCCTGGATGTGTTCCTGTGTGATCTGCTCTGGGTGATCCTGGTCTGGCAGGGGGGTTGGGCTGGATGAGCTTTGGAGGTCCCTTCCAGCCCCTGACATTCTATGATGACATCAAGGGGCAGAGCTCTCACAAAGCCTGAACTTGCTTTAACTGAACACCAGCGTTGCCCTCAGACCATCTTTCCTCAGCAGGCACCACTTGCCCACCTCTAGCAGAGAGGAAGGCGAATGGGACAGCCAGGGCTGGGCTTCCAGCCGGTTTCCTCACATCCCATATGTTTCTCAGCAAGAGGGAAGAACTGGCTCATTATTCAGAAATTGAAAGATGCTCAGATTCATCAGTCAGCTCTTCAGGAAGGGCTTTATTATCTCTGCTGCTAAGGGGGCTCAGCTTTAGCTGATTCTTCTGTTTCTTTCAAGGAGATTGTTCTCGCCTCCCCTCTTCATTCCCTCAAATCCAAATGAGTGACTCCAGCCAGGCTGATAACAATGAGAGAATAGATCTACACCTATGAGAGGGCTCTCAAATCCACCTTTCACATGACCTCTTGTGCCAAGCCCTTACTGGAGTCCTAACACTGAGAAGCTTTGGTGTGAGAGCACACAACTAAGATGCAGGCTCAGTGAAGGAGAGCCTGGTTTACACTTGGTATGTAAACAAACATTCCCCGAGGCTCCTATCACACTAAACATTCAGCTAAAACATCTCAAGTGATACAAAATCATTAGATTTAGTCAAAAGAAGCTGAGAATTGAGAAGGACTTCCTGAAGCAAATCACAGATCTGCAGGCTAAGGCAAGGAATTTCTCTTGGCGTGAATTTTTTTTTCCAGCCCTCTTTGTCTCCAAGCCATTTCTTCTTGGAAATCACAGATCTAAACAAACACATCTAGTTATGGAACCAGAGACACAGGCAGATGTATCATTTACCACTTGGATTTGTTCTTCTTAACCACAGTTTCAGTTAAGGATGAGATTGAAGCATTGTTCTGTGCTTTACACTCTCAAAAAACCCACAGGGCTTTCAAAGCTCTGCTCTCATGCCAGGGACATTCATNGAAACAGGACAGCTCTCCCCCTTGTCCTCATGGGCAGGCAAACTGGCATTCTGCTTGGTGCTGGTCAACTGATACACAGCCCTGGCTATCCTAATTCTTTTTAATTTCTGTGTTTATGGGGGAAGTGATACCAGTGAGGGCCAGAGAGTTCCCATGGTTTGACTGAAATGCCATGGAGTCTTTAACTTCCACCTGGGCAGCCACCAGAGACAAACAGAAAGGACCTTGGGTTTAATGTCTCATCTAAAGGATATTCTAATGTGCTGGCCTCATTATTCACAGCAGAAAAGGCCTTTGTCATGGTCAGATGGCTTTAATGTGTTTCGTATGCTACATAAATTCAAACTTGAAGGCTCATTTATTTGTTGGATTGCAGCAGTATTCACCCTAAATGAAGCCTTGGTATTTACTAATAATTTGGGCTCTGGCTGTTGTTTACTTAGGCAATCAGTGTCCACTGTCTCCTCTCTTGTCTGTATTAAGTTTGGACTCTACTAATTCAAGGAATATTATAGAGGGGACCAAAAAATCCGGCAGAGAAAATAGCTTTTCATTTGGGGACAATTATTTATCTGAGCTCTGGAAGATTAGTATTCCAATATTGCAGTTTCTGGCATCAATTTTCTCAGGGTCAGAAACAACTTCTCAGGCTTCTAAGCCTCAAAGCACCCCCAGGAGGAAGTGAGTCATCCCTATCAACGTTCTGAAGAAGGGCAGTGGGGTGGCAGGAGGAGGTTAGGTGGCTGATTCCATGTCCAGAGAAAGACACTGACTAGGATGCATCCGGAGCTGAAGTCTGCCTTTTAATCTCAGGCCCCAGATTGCCTGTTGTGATGTGACAATGTTCTCTGATGAAGCCACACTCAGCAATTACCACACTGTGCAGTCACACCACGCCTGAAGCCTTCAGAGCACAGAGATCCTCTTCCAGAGTCTGAATAAACTGAGCCTGTGTGGCTCTAATGAGGACTTGATGGGTGGAGCACTGCTGGGTAAGGAATTCAGAATCACAGAATGAACCAGGTTGGAAAAGACCTCCAGGATCATTGAGTCCAACCTATCACCTAACCCTTCTGATTAACTAACCCATGGCACTCAGTGCCTCATGCAGCCTCCTCTTGAGCACCTCCAGGGATGGGCACTCCACCACCTCCCCAGGCAGCCCATTCCAGTGCCAATCACTCTTGCTCTCAAGAACTTCCTCCTAACATCCAGCCTGAACCTGCCCTGGCACAGCTTGAGGCTGTGTCCTCTTGTTCTGTCACTGGGATCAGAGCCCAACCCCAGCTGGCTACAGCCTCCCTTCAGGTAGCTGCAGA